>JAVDBV010049894.1:0-18200 GCA_032619315.1 Piper longum
GACGACGATCACCGTGGCCCGATCGGCGTCGCGACCACCGCGTAACAACGGCCATTGCTCACATCGTGGAGACCGGACTACGGCTGGGTCTGGTCGGCGCAGCACGGCGACGCCATCTTGGGGCCGAGCGGCGTTGGTCGGAGACAAGGCGGCGCCGACAGCTGCGGCGGTGGCGCATAGTGGAGGCGGTGGTGGCTAGGGCTCGAGAAAGGGGAGAAGTGTCGGGGAAAGAAAAACAAGTTGGATGGCAAACTCGTAAATATTACTTGACTACTTTCCGACTCGAGTCAAAAATAATAATTAGATCGCCATAAATTCAAAAAAAAGGGAAAAATCCCATAAAATCAAACAAATACCAAAACATCATAATGATATGCTCTACGACTATCAACCCACCCAAACTGCCCGTAACGCATCCTAACGCAGTAAATGGCCTAAAACTATTTCTACAGTCACAAAATGAAGAAATCTTAAATCATCAAGTATATACTCTTATATATTCTGATAACTCATTCTCTACTCATTCATGATGTTATCATCACATACTCGGGTTATCATCACTATAAAATCGTGACTCGAATCACGGGTTTTACATTATCAGGTGATCCACCACCGGCTCATGCACAGGCAATGGGGATCGCCCGTCAGGAGAAGGCCTGTAGTGTAGTGGCACTCTACCTCTGTGTCTTCCTACCATTTGCTCATACTACGTAACCACTAACACTAACCACATACTAACTGACACAAATAGCTTGGAAACTATGACTCGCAATCTGCCACACACAAACTAACCGCTGGAAACACCAACAAGTATGTTAGCTAAAACACACACAAAGACAAACCTTCTGGATAGGCTATGGATCGGCATACGGTGATGGGGGGTCTTTAAATAGAACAACCACATGCAAGCATACAACATATCATGTGGGCAAAACATACAAAATATATCACGTGCATACAACACACACGTCCTGCCAAGAGGTTGGGTCCGATACCAAGTTGCAACACCCAAATTTCTTTTCATCAAAGAGGGAGAGGGCTGCCCCGTTTGTATCGAGATTGCACATCAGTTTGTAAGCGGTTGTGCCGACATTCTCTTGTTTGTCTCTTGCGGAGGCCATCGTGAGGGCACTACAGTGTAAGCATGCCCGTAACTCACACCATCAGGCCAAGGGCACCACACTGTCTAGCAATAAGGGGCTAAAGAACAACGCACAAGATGTAAAACTCGTGACTTCAGTCAGAGTTTTACATTAGCGAACTAATCAGTTCGATCATCGGTTCGAGTCGAGTCAGTTTCATGAACCACGTACTTAGTCAAGGCCAGCCATGTAAAGAGCCGAAAAAAAAAAAAAACGTTCGACGCGGTGGGATCGAACATGGAAAATTTTATTTTATTGTTCCCATTTAAATTATTTACTTTTAAACCTTTAAGCGTGAATTGCCCGGTTAAGTGAAAAGTATTTTTAACCGTTTAATTATTTTTTTTAATCGGTAAAGAGGACCATACTATCTACCCGTTAACCGGTTAAGTGAACCATGTCGATTATCCGATTACCCGGCTAAGGAAATATGGTGAAAGAGTGCTTTCACGTACCCTAGCTGTATCTTATTTCATTATAAAAGAGGGTAAAAGGGAGGGCGTCACCCTCATTCCTTCTTAGCGCCGGCTCCCTCTTCGCTCAGGTAATTTTCTTCTTCCTCTTCTAAATTTTCATGTATACATATATAGGAATTTATAATAAATTTCATAATCATGGAATTAATGTTTTAAATCAACAAAACTTAAAGAAAAAGAAATAAATTTGAAAAGTCAGAGTTTTGGGCGTGAACAGTGCCGACGACGGTGGGTAAAGAAATCCGGCCGGCCGGGGAAGCGATTGGGTTGCAATCTGGTCGGGAAAGGTCCCTCATGGGCAGAGTGTTCCTGTACGACAATCTGATCAGAGCGGTGGAGCTCGCCGGCGGTGGTATCGGCGACGCAACAGCGGGCAGTGAAATTGGTCAATTTGCTGTAATTGACCGATTACGGCATCGCCGTAGCCGGAAAGTGGCCGGGGATTGTTTGGGATAAACCTTGGAAGCACGGTGGAGCTGGTCGGTGGCGGTCGACGGCGGTCGACGGCGGTGGACGGCGGCCGGAAGCGAACGAAACCCAGTCACGACCGTGATCAAATTGATGACTTCGGGCAATGATTGTGGGCAGATCACGGCACAAGTAGCCAAACACCTTCGTCGGGATCAACGACGGTGCAGAGGTGAGTCAATTCATGGTGGTTTATTGGCTGGCGGAACCTTTCCGGCGATATACAGGCCGTCGGAAAATACCCCAATACACAGCTGTTTTGGGGAAGAATTAGGTTGGAGAAGAATGGTAGTTTCGTAAATATGGGTTGATTCGACACCGGTTCGAGTTAAAAAATAATATCAACTCGAAATACATTTTTAAAAATAATTAATTTAATGAGATACGAGTTAAGTGCATAAAATAATAATTTAATAAATTATTATACGAAATTACGATATTAATAAAGCTACGGTAATAAGAAACGGTTAATAATTAATCGGCTTGTTAGAAGCGGTTAAATTAAATCGAGTGGTTAATAAATTATAATCATATAAAAATTGACCTTTATTAAATTAAATAAATTAAAATAATGGTATTAAAATATCCTGGAAATAGGATAATACAAATTAGTTAAAGAATATACCAAAAAAAGTAATTAAATTCCTGGTTATAAATTAATAATTATTTTATTAATTTTCAAGTGAGAATTGTAATGAGGATTATGTCACATGAGTTACTAATTATATCACTAGAATTGTTGAAAATTAAATATAAAATGTAGCATATTATATATTGATGAAATTTATTGGTTATATTAGTCATGTAGTGCATGCATTTTCTATGAAAATAAAATTATAGTTTTGTATAATTTTATATTCTCATTCAGATTAGCATCGTAGTCGCAGTACAAGATTATCTACAAACCAGGTCCGTATAATTATCAAAATGTTGTATATTCCTTCTTGCATCCCTGGTCGGCCTGAGCCCAGATTCGACCACCATGCACCATGTGCAACCGGGGTTAAGGAATTGACTCAGTCCGACACGGGGCGGCAAATTTGTTTTAAAATAATAATAGATGGAGTGTAGCGGAGTGCCTCCCCGCATAATAATAAATGGAGTGTAGTGGAGTGACTCCCCGCATAAGAATAAATGGTGTGTAGCGGAGTGCCTCCCCGCATAATAATAAATAGAGTGTAGCGGAATGCCTCCCCGCATAAAAATATATGGAGTGTAGCGGAGTGCCTCCTCGCATGATAATAAATGGAGTGTAGCGGAATGCCTCCCCGCATGATAATAACAGTTGGAGTGTAGTGGAGTGCCTCCCCACGTAATGAAAAGACTTTGGAATAAGAAGTATATTTGACTTGTTTCCTTGATTATACGGCTTAGTGGTTTTATCACTAACGCGGAATTGCCTCCGCAGGTGTGCAAATACAAAATTAGGTGGGAGAAGCCGTTGACAACCAGAGCATGGAGCAAGATAAATATGAGGACTCCCTTTTAATTTTATTTGAGTTATATATGTGGCTATGGGAAACGGTCCTAGACAGTGGGAACAAATCTTATACATTGTTGTTAAATTTTTATCATTCAGTAACTTATTAGTTTGTTTAAGTAACTCTTGGCCATCTAGGCCCAATTAAATAATTTAAAAATGGCGGGTCGTTACAAGCCATGAGTTATGAACGATGAGAGTGAGGTGTACCTAAATATATGATGAGAACGTCAAAAAGATCATGAGAAATGAGTTATCATAGTATATGAAAGTATGCAGTATTTTTTTATGTATCTTATCGTAGAAATAGTTTTACGTTGAATAGTGCATTAGGACATGTTATAAGGCAGTTTAGGTGGGTTATTACTTATAAAATATGTCATTGTGGTGTTATGGTGTGTAATATGTTTTATGGGATTTTCCCCTATTTTGTTCTGGATTTGTTTTAACTTTTATTACAAGTTAGATATGAAATTTGATCCGAGTCGGAGTCGAGTCAAATTTTATTTACGATATCCCACTAAGCACTACCCCAACCCTTTTTCACCACCAAATCCAATGTCACCAATTGCCACGCCTTTGCTTGTCACCTCCATTGATCGATGCCGCCGATGCGACCTTACCGCCGAGCTCTGCCGTGCCGTCGCCGTGCAACCTTGAGCAGCTCCGGCTGGCGTCTGGTCTCCTTGACACAATGAAGTCGCCACGTTGCTGATCCCCCATGCCGGCGACCATTGCTGCCGCCATCCAGTGGTCCCCTTCACATCTTCAACCCTCCGGCAACCTTTCTAGACTGGAGCGAAGCCGATCGCCGCCCATCTTGGCTGATCGCATCACCCACGACTGACTGCCCCTGTTCGGCCTTTTCTGGAGAGCCGCCATCTCTACCGACCACATCGACATTGTAGATGTGGTGGGCTCATCGAGCCGGTGCCAATGCTACCCCATACCACCACTATCCCTCCAATAGCTACCGCTAGCAATGTAGCCGTAAAACAGGATTTGCTGCAATTCACCATATCTTCCGCCAAACTGAGCCCCAAATTCAAGCTCCAAGATGCTCGATAAAACCTTAATTGTCACCGATTGTTGATGACGCAGAAGGTAAGGAGTAGGATCTCGCTGCCTAGTCGCATGGACACGATCAAAGCTTCTAGCAGGTCCGTTAGGACATGCTTCTAAGGTTTTATGGCTCCATTCTGTCACTGATTTAATTTCTACATCGTCGGGCATGTCAGGTGGATGATTTATTGGACCCCACCTAACACGGGTCATATGGTCAATTATTTTTGGATTAATAACTCTCGAGGATGAGATCCCTCAAGTATGTTATCGAAAATAAGATCCACCACAAGTAGCCTTTAGGCCTATAAAATAAATCTTTACCAAGACCTATATACATGTAGTTTTCGCATTTTTCAACAATCGTACTACGTGAGCAAGCATGTGCCAGTCGAAGCCGAAACTACCAACAACCATGTTATGCGAGCGACATGTGCCACTCGAAGCCAAAACTACCGACTATAATGTTATGCGAGCAGACATGTGCCAGTCGTAACTGAAAATACCGATGACCATGCAACACAAGCGGGCATGTGTCAGTTGAAGCCAGGAATAAAGACAACCATGTTATGCGAGTGATATGTGCTAGTCTAAGCTGGCAATACTGACAACCATGCTATGCGAGCAGCATGTGCTAGTCTAAGTATGGAATTAAGAAAAGGGCTTAGGATATAACAGTGGTCCCAAGGGACCAGAAAGTGAAATGATAAAATGTCGAGATGGGCATCAGGAGTAGTACATTACTTTAGTTAAAGATGATTTCAGTTCAATAGATGCCCTTCAGAGAATTCACGATGAATATAGAAAATTCTTTCTTTCATATGAGAGTTTGCTGTCATAGCTAGTTTGTTATAGTTATATTTTGGACCAGTAACGCTCATTACTAACATTTTTCTTTATATATATGTAGGGGAAGATTAAATATTGGATATGCCGGCTTGGATGGAGGAGTAGTGATCTACCTTGCGCACATGCACGCACACTCGCTCACAAATTGGTTGTTGAGTGTTTGATTGTTTTGTTATGTTTATTATGAAAATGAAACTCTTATGATGATGCTTTTTGGGTATATGGACATGGATAATGATAGGAAGACAAGAAAAATAAATTATTACACATACTGAATGATTACGGTGAAAGGGTGAGTAGAATGAACAGGTGGGCTGAGACCCAAATGTCGAGAATGCGTTGATGTGTTTGAATTACATGTTTATGTGAAAAATATAGTGGAGTGAAAGCTCCTAATTTCACTTTTAGGGTAGATTCTGTCTGTTCTATTTTCAGAATTTTTATCGACATTATGGTAAAAAAATTTTTTTTGTAAACAAGTTGGCATGTCATCCATGTAGTGGCATGTTATGGTTCCGTGCATTCACCCATGCATAGCATTTTCCATCTTCCATCTTAAGAGGCTGAGACTAGATCCACCCAAGACCCTTGACGGTCGGATTCGCGGCGAGCAAGCCAGATTCGGGGTGTCACAAGACTAGTGGGTCCCATAGCCGTACAGACAAAAGATAGGTGGTGGAGTGATGGTGTACGCAGTTGAGGGGCAATATGTGAAAAGCTTCCCCCATCAGACACAAACCTTATAAGGGAACCTGGGTGATTCCACAAGTACCTTGTCTGTCTTGAGTGCCAGAGACACCATCAGGGAGTCTACGAAAGAACCACCGCTGCATGTTTTACATGTGGAGACATGGGCACCATGCAGTTGAGTGCCCGAGGTGGCCGCATCAGCAATACAGGCCCCGGCTGCAGTAGTAGCAAGGACAGGCATCGACACAGGATGTGGCACAGGATGAGGGGTAGACACAAGGTGATAGTCCAGGGCAGCAGGGTAGGATGTATGCTGCGGGTGTTGAGTCGGCCACTTGAGAGCGTGAGGACGAGATGTGGCGGCGTTTCCCAGACTCTTCCCAATGGAGGATGACGACTCAAAGTATTAGCACCCTTCCGTATTTTGGTTGAGTACTATTTCATGTTTTATGTTGTGTGCAATGGCTTGTTTATGCCCGTGTAACCCCTTAGGAAATTTGAGGGTGGAATTTCTCTATATTGGGGAGGTTGTAAAATCTAGGCTGTTCGCCCAAGGGTTTCTATTGTCAGTTCGGTTGCTATCTGAATCAAGTTAGTAGGGTCCGGCCCTTCTTGCCGTGGTACGTATATGGCATGGTGTAAGTTGCCCGGCCTTAGCCTCCTTTGGCGTTCTGAACACCTGTTTGGAAGCAGCACGCGCGGCTTTTTCATTTTGGTCCAATTTAATAATACATAGTTAGATGTTAGGGCTGTGTCCCTTACGTATGTTTTGTGTGCTTTCCATGTGTTTGATAACATTTTGGACCTTCCGAACCCAGTTTTTGACCCGCAAGTGCAATTCCTGAGGTGGGTCTGATCACTCTAGGGTAAGAACCCTAAGTTTTTGGGTTTTGTGATAACCCGACCCATACCTTTTTAGCTTACCCAACCCATACTTTTTTAGCTTACCCAACCCATACTTTTTTAGCTAACCCAACCTGTACATCTTTATCCATCCAACCCATACCTCTATAGGTATGACACCCATACCTCTATGACATCACCAACCCAGCCCATACCTCCCTATCCAACCCATTCCTCTTTAGGTATGGTACCCATACCTATGACATCACCAAACCAACCACTTTTTTCTAGAAAAGCAACCAATTCCCTCAACTTTTCACCATTCCCCTTCCCTCCTCACCTCCGACCACTTTCTTCAACTGTCCTTGGCCTTCTTCTTCCTCTTTGCAGCTCCAAGCAACCCCCTCCATGTTCCTAGCATCCTTATATGGTTGGCTTTGAGGTTGGTTGCCTCAAAAGACCTCCCCTTGGTCTGCGTTAGTTGGCACAAGGTTTGGGCTGCCTCTATTGTTCGTTGATTGATGTGTATTGCTTGTATTAGTTTATGACATTATTTTTATAACATTTTTATCGTGTATATATGAATGTTAGGAGAATTTTGAGTTCAGATTTATTGTATTTGGCCAACTAAACAAATAGGTATGATTTTTATAATCCATGTAGGTCATTCATGTACGCCATTTCGGTATAAAAATCATATCTTGCCATTCTGAAGTTCTGTTTGCACGATTATTACTTTTTTCACTCAAAACATGTAGATCTATAACTTTTATGCTTGGTGTTTTACCTGCCATGCCCTAGAATTTACGTGTACGAGGGTAAAAAGTAGGGAAAGGTGGCGACCTGGACCGATGTAGTGATATAAGTGCTCATGTCTCCAATTTTTACTCTCTGGCCTTGTAAGATCTGTTGATGCACAGGATTCCATATTTTTCATGGTGATTTGATAAGTTCTTGGTAAAATTTAGATCCTAATATAATCACTAAATAATCATGAACATAACCCATAAATACGCCTTGTATTTCCTGTGTGTTTATGACTATGATCATGATCTATGATTGTGTGATGTTTTAAGCCCCCAATTTTAAATAATAAAATCTTGTAAACTTATATGATGCTGAAATAATTGTCTACTTGAAAGATGTAAAATTTTTGAATGGTTAAAAATCATCTACATATCTTTTAAAGGTGTTTACACTGAGAATGTAAAGATGCTGTGTGAAAGCCCTAGTTTTTTACTCTTGTTGTAAATTACCTTAAAATAGGTTAAATGTGTTTTATTTTAGTGAAACATGGTCCAGACCTTTCCCTATGTCTCAGTAGCACAGTGACAAATTTTGGGTCGATTTGGGTAGTTTCCCAATTTTATTTGCATCTTTCAAATTTGTTAGGGTCCGGATAGCTTAGAAACAGCCCATCCAGGTACTTAAATTGTAAAATCCACTTAGGTCTATTTAAAAAGTGAATTTGTCCAAAATTTTACTGGGTTCAAGCTAAGTGTGTTAACTTATTAGGTCCATTGACTCAAGCCCATTTGGAGTACTCTCCTTCATGAACCAACATCTACAAAATGGCTATGTAGCCGAGGAACACTGCTCCAGCACCTTAAGGGCATGCTTAATGGGTCTTATACCCCTTGATTGGCCCATAGGCCAGCCATGGTGGAATTTACCTATGAACCTTATAGTGTAAAGGTCAACCCAAATTTTATCACATTTGGACATTGTTAGGCTTCTCTGAAAAATTGTATAGTAAGCCTGTTCGATTAAAAACCCTAAAAATGATTAAAGCACACTAAGTGAATGTGGAACCAAAACCTTAATTAAGTTACCTAATAAGGTTTAACAATTCAGTTAGGACCTAATTAAGTGATGTTAAGTGTTGAGCTTGTGTGGAGGCTTTGCCTCATTTTGTGTGCTGATGTAACCCGATTCTTATTCGGTTCCATCTCCATGCTTTGTATCGCAGGTAGTGCGGTGTATGAAGGTACTACGTAATGCAACACATTTCTAGAATTTGTGGCACTAACATAACTATTCCTTTTGCCCCTGGAGTACCGTGGTGGTAGAAATTTGGAAGATGTGAAGGCGTAATCGTTGTATGTACGAATATAAATATAAGTCGTGCCTGTGTGCCGATACTTGTTTAAGTATGTTTGATTACCGCCCAATGTGAGGCAATTATGAAGTTTCATAAGTTTTCATGGGTAATAGAATACCCATTTGCAAACTTACTATTTTACTGGTAGTTATTCAGATCGATAATCAAATTTATTTGATTACTGATGTGGTTTTCTATTATACGTAGGTGAGGTTCCCTGGTGTTGGTTGGCCTAGGTGCATGGATCAGACCGCTTAGTGGCGATGGTGACCAGGGCCCTGTGTTATGTTGTTTGCTTTAGACCATGTATTTTGTAATTAGTCAGACATAATAATAATAATAATAATAATAATAATAATAATAATAATAATAATAATAATAATAATAATAATAATAACAGTAATAATATATTCGATGAGGTAAGATCGGAGGTTGGAGAATTATTATTACCATTTATATTATAATCTCTACCCGGCCAATTATTATTTACCAGGTTAAGTGAAAGGTACTCTTTACCCGATTAATTATCATTTAACCGGTTAAGTGAAACACAACATATACCCAGTTACCCGGTTAAGTGAAATATGGGTGAAGGGTGTTTTCGCGTACCCTAGCTGTCATTTCATTATATAAGGGGTAAGGGGGGGCGTCATTCTCATTTCTCCTTTTGACTTGCATCGACTTCCTCCTCGCTTAGGTATTTTTCCTCACTTCTTTTTCTTCTTCTTTAACTTCATGCATGCATATCTGGAATTGATAATAAGCTTGTTAATCATGGAACTAAAGTCTCAAATCAACAAGAAAGAAAAGAATTAAACTGAAAAAAAAACTAGAAGCCGTCTATGAATACAAATTACCGTGGTTGCATCAATTCATGATCGTTTGTTGTTCAGTTGCTGCATCTATTGGGTTTGTCCCACATCGGTCGTAGAGGTTGTTGGTGACTTGTATATAGGCTAATGGGAAAGCTTTATTCCTTGAGTTAACTTTTGGAATAAGAAGGCCCGTGACACCTATTGCGAGTTTTCCTTTGGTTGTTTAAAAAGTCTCTTTTGGAGGCCCAAAGGGCCCAACAGTGTTGGTAGAGCTTGGGTGGGGGCCCCCCCCAAAAAGGGCTCAACAGTGGTATCAGAGCCAAGTTCGAATTGGGTTTGCCTACGCCGATTGTTGTTGTTTCCTCATGTGTTCCACTTGATGATTTGAAGGGAGTTTGCCAAGTTGGTGTCGTCTGATTTAAGGGGAGTGTGTTAGACGATCATTGGTTTCAGGTCACGCCCGATGTGTAAAGGGGAGTTGTTGGGTTTGTCCCACATCGGTCGTAGAGGTTGTGGGTGACTTGTATATAGGCTAATGGGAAAGCCTTATTCCTTGAGTTAACTTTTGGAATAAGAAGGCCCGTGACACCTATTGCGAGTTTTCCTTTGGTTGTTTAAAAAAGTCTCTTTTGGAGGCCCAAAGGGCCCACCGGTGTTGGTGGAGCTTGGGTGGGGGCCCAAAGGGCACAACAGCATCAACGTCCTTATGCATGTTGTGGTGATTACATATAAGTTGGCTTTCCATTGAATTGTATGGCCAAGAATGGTAGCACGTCTTGCTGATTTGCACGAGCAGCACAATGGCGATTATGTCACAAACTAGTGGCGTTGTAACATGCAGCGGTGTGCTGTCTCTTCTTTTGGTGTTGGATTGTTGTGAGGGAAGAAGGGGTCCGCCTTGGGCAGTGCTGCTGGCCAGACACAGGGTCGCCATAGGACAGGTCGGGGTCTCCATGGGAGCTGATCATGAAATAAAGAAATTTCGAATCTTTATTGAATTAAATAACCATTGTAATAGTAATATCCTTAAATAAGATAATACAAATCAGTTAAAGAATATACTAATAATAGTAAGTAAATATTTTTTAAAAAATTGATAATTATTTTATTAATTGTCAAGTGAGAATTATGATTCGGATAATTAATTTAAATGTTAAGTATAACTTAAATGATTAAGTCACATGAATAATTAATTATCTCACTAGATTTGTTGAAAAATTTAATATTTTTGAATGTGTCATATTTTGTATTGTTAAAATTTTAATAATGATAGATATATTAATCATGTAGTTGCATGCACTTCTACTCGAATAAAATTATATTTATGTATGTATAATTTTATATTTTTGTTCAGATTAGGATCGTTGGTCATACTTGTGGGTTTACGTACAAACTACCAGGTTCGTATAATCATTTAAAATATTGTATTTTCCTTTGTGGGCAGGTTGTTCGGTATAAGCCCAAAATCGACTACCATGCACTGAGTGCAACCGGTGTCGAGGAATTGACTCAGTCCAACACGAGGCCGCACCCTTCATAATTCATGTCAGAATGAACCTGACAGCCAATAAAACAGATATGTTAGAATGGACCTGACAGCTAGTAACGGACATGCCAGAATGGACCTGAACAGGCATGCCAGAATGGACCTGACAGCCAATAACAGACATGTCAGAATGGACCTGACATCCCATAATCTTAGACTAAACTAAAGGATATTATTGGGGATTTTATTGACTTGTTTTATTTAATTATACGGCTTAGTGTTTTAATCACTAACGTGGAATTGCCTATGCAGGTTAGCAGTGTTGGACCGAAGAATAAAAGTTTGCTGGGTGGTTCTTTCCCCGACTCAGGTCTGGCGAACAGATAATAAGTGGACTTCCTTTTTATTCTCTTGTGTTATAAATGTGGCTATGGGAAATGGTTCGAGACTGTAGGATGGTTATTTTATATATTGTCGTATGAAACATGAGTTATTTTGATAAGTTATAAATTGTAGACTTATTTCTTCATTCACTATTTTAAGTAACACCCGGTCCGGTTAGGGCGGGTCGTTACAGGGCTGGTAGTTATATTTTTGATTAACACCCGAGCCGGTTAGGCCCATGATATTTCATTTTTGGCTGGGACGTTACATATTTTGTGGATAGCTATATGACGGGCATATGCCCTGACTATGTGAACCTTGTATGATTCAGATGTAGGCTATGATGATTGTGCTTGCACGTTTTATCTTTATATTTTTATATTCTAATGTGGAGTTATAATACTTTGGGGCAAGGCTAACCATTATTTGTAAGGTATATAAGCCCCAGAATCTTGGAACATGACGATGAGCTATGTCAGGTACATAAAATGTATTTGGCTGTAGCTGTTTATGTGTTAGAGTAACGTGGGTGGAGGAGCTTATGGGTCGCACCACTTTAAGACCCACGTGAAGTCTGTGTATTAGGGTTTGATGCCTTGATACTCGATGATGCTGTGTAATTTTCTAACATTTTAATTATTGCTTGCGTAGGGTATGTGGAACAGGCAACCATGACCCTTGTTTAAATACTCACATCATCTTCATGTAACTGATAAGAATACCTAAGCTAGTCACTTGAACTACGTAGTAAGAATATGACATACGCAACAACATGCAACTTCAAAACTGTAGCGGGAGTGTGCTTCTTCTACAATTGGGAGTGATCATCACTTTATTAAAGTCACTGCTCGGAGTCGTAGGAGTGGTTATACCTCTTTTACGACTAGGGGTGTTCATATAAGAATCCTTTAAGACTAAAATCCACCTTTGTAGTATGAATTTTGCTCGCATTCTATGAAAACCAAGCCTGGTGTCCACCTTAAGCCTCCGCGGAGGGTTAAGATCCACTTTCGTAAAGTTTGTAGGCGATGGCCCAACGAGTAGCTTCTAAATTATAATATCACGATTCGGTCCGTCCATTCGGGCTGAATTGGGGGTGTTATAGACATATTATTCAAAATTTTATCGACTTGGAGATTCAACATGATGATTCATATCTAGAAAAATCAGTAAAGATTTTAGGTAGAGAGGAAAAGGTATTGATGAGAAAGACAATACCTCTTGTATAAGTCCTCTAAGACAATCATGGGGTAGAAGAATATATGTGGAAAATTGAGGAAGAAATGAAAAGAAGATACCCTCACCTATTCAAACTGTAATGATATACCCTTTTTAGAATAAACTAAAAGGGATAATTTTTCTTTGAGTGTTTCCATTATCGTATTGGTTTTTAAAAAAAATTCAGATATCTAGCAACATTGAATCTGAGGCTTCTGAGGTGACCTCCATATGACGTGATGTATCCATACAAGAAAGAGATTAGTTGAGGTGTTATGACTTTGAACCTCCACGCTATCTCCCTGTTACCACCAGAAATTTAAGTGATAGTTAGATGGTACCTGCCAAACACACTAGAATGAGCAATGAGGATAGCAACGCATTTCACCGAAGTGCTTGACGCAGATCGAGCTCAGTGGCAACAACGAGGATGTAGAGGATGGCTTGATGAACGAAGTGTAGTTTTATGCTTTTCTTGTATTTTGAATTTTCGAGGATGAAAATTTCTAAGTTGGAGAGATTGTAAAATACGAAAATTTTAATTTTTTTATTTTTATTTTATGGGTTTGTTTTTTGTTAGAATTGGTAGGTGTGGGAGGCTAGGGTCGAACCTTAGTGGCTTGCCTTTAGGATAAAAGTGGGCCTCCCAGTAGATAACACCATAATTTCCCTATTCTTGATTCACCATGGAAAAGTGAAGT
Source organism: Piper longum (assembly GCA_032619315.1). Lineage (NCBI taxonomy): Eukaryota > Viridiplantae > Streptophyta > Magnoliopsida > Piperales > Piperaceae > Piper > Piper longum. The sequence goes on from JAVDBV010049894.1 coordinate 13,716, forward strand.
GTTTTTTGGGGGGCAGTCTGGGGTTATGTTCTTCGTATATTCCATCTTCTGTCTCTTTATAAACCCTCAAACTTTATTTTTCTCTTCACTGTTTTCCCCTTTTGGAGTCCTTTTTTTTTTTCTCTTTGAGTTCTTGTTTTATTTCTTTTCCTTCCTTGTTCATCATATTTCTTACATATAGGATATTTATTTTACTATTTTCATGCATAAATAACATCTTCGGTATGCTTAGATTTGGTCTTTGTGCCTTTTGGATAGATCAAATATATTTTTTTGTTATGCATACCTTCTAGTAGGGTCAAGCACGATGTTGTGGTCTTTTTGTGCCATGGATCTCCTCATCAATGCTTTTGTCTTAGTTGCACCTGTTTGTTATTCACAGTGAAGATTAGCTAAAGTGGCAGCTTTTGCTACTTTTTGGTTAATCAATGATAATAATAATAAGAATATTTCATTTTGATATATTAGTAGAATTACCATTGGTGGGAAATAAAGTGTGAAATTTGAGTATTAATTAATAGTTTAATAAATTAAATGGGTTAGTTAAATATAAAGAAGGGATAACCACAATGTTTGAAGCTTAAAAGCATGCTTGGAATAATAAAAGTAGAAACATTTATTAGATTAAATATTTTTTAAAAAAATTCAAGTAATATTATTGCACTTCAATACAAATTTTATTAAATAATAATATATGATGTTCTAATATGTTGTTGGATAATGATTAGAAATATTAAAAGTTAATAAATTAATATTAGTATATTTCATGATGATGTCATTGTAATCAAAATCTAAAGGGTTTATGATAAATAAGGTTGCTGTTTTAATTAATCAAGTAAATTAAATAGTTGATTATACTAAGTTCCGACTAATAATATTATATGCTAGTGAATTTACTTATTAAAATGATTGTTGGCCGATAAAAATATTTATTTATTATTATTATTATATAAAAATTATTTATTCACATGTATGTTCTATACTATTAATAATTAATGGTAAAGAAATAATATAGTATCCTATCCTAATGTAAATAATAATTTTACTTATTAATTGGTGTAGTGAAAAATTAGTAATTTAGTGTATTAATAATAATCATATGATGATCGAGTAATCAATAAAAAATATTAGTCTTGTAGTTAATTATAATATTATTAATACATGGTTAATATAATTATTATTTGTCGTGTATTAATGTCATTAATCAATAAATTTAAAATAAGATCTTTAAGTAATTATGAAATTAAGTTGGTATCTTTATCATGTCTAAAATGAATATTTTGCAATGAGGGAAAATAGATGAATATAGTAAGTAAATACACACTAGGAAATTGGTAGTTATTTGTTGTAAAATGTGGGTTTTTTGCCCAATGGTTTTAGTTTAGGTTCAATCGTGACCCAGATTGAGTTGCTTCCCTAGCCTTTTTGCCATGTATTTATGTATGGTATGTAGGAATGTATGTATGAGTTGCCCTAGCCTTAGCTACTTCAGCTTTGCCACCCCCATCGGACGCTAGGTGCCCAACATTTTTATGTTTGGTTCGGTCGATTACTTAGACCTTTGGACCAAGTCCGCCGCATGTCGAGTCACTTTTCGTTTGTTGTGCTTATGTTTGTTTCACTTCTTTCCAATGGAAAAACCTAAAATGATGCAAATGAGCACCAAAAACAAAAGGTTTCATGCCCGATTTAGAGCATAGATGTAAAATTTCATTTTCGGGTTAGGGTTTTACCCGATTTTAGTTTTGCCCTGTTTAGGTCAGTATTGAGTCTGTTTGAGCAAGCTGATGCCAGACTAATTTTAAGAATATGAGAATGAGACTAAGACGGCCATGTGAGCATGTTATGGAGGCTGAGTATGCCCGACATGCATATTATAGTTTTAGTTATGATATAGTAGAGCTAGAGTAATTCATATATACATGAGGTATACATATGATTCTTATGAGTTAGCGAGGATTTTACGTTTAGCATCCGTTTGGGAATTTTTTTGGGTATTTCATTTGCATGCAACATTGGAATTTCTGATCACTCAATTGTGCGCCTTTGGGCGTAGCTTGATTGTGTTCACGATTTGAGGCTCATTTAGACTTCGTGCCTTGATTCCCACTTATAGAGTCACTTTTAGGACTCGAGCCAGTTTCAACTTTGAATAGTCTCGATCTGAACTTTCCGTCCATATGTATATCACATATACCCTAATGTTGGCCTCAATAGGCCACGAATTGTCAGACATCTAGATCGTGCCACATGGCAAAATCTGAGCCATTCACTTAGCCTTATCTTCACCATGTTATTTTCCCAAGGATTTTCCACGAGTTCCACAATTCTACGTGATTTCATCGTGTTAGTACTACGACCACTTTGGCTCGCCACCGGTGAAGATCCGGCTCTCCTCCGGCCACACCATTGGTATGACCGTGACCATCTCACGATCGGCTACTAGTCTGTACCTACCATCGCCATCAGAGTGACCAAAGTAGTCGCCAGTGACGGTGTTTTCAGTGTTATTTCCTTTTGTCACCGCCACCCTTTTGGGTAATTTTTTAGTACTGGCGAGCCACCTCCAGTCAATCCAACTACGCATACACCTTTATCTTATCAAGAACTACATTTTGAGACAACCCACGACCACCACCATGGCCAAGATCACCATCGGCGACATTGCCGCACCTTGCGGCAATAACTCCTCTTTCAGAAGTTTTTTGGCCAGTCACTAGCTGGACTTTGTTGGTCGACACCACCAGTAGCACCATTTTTTCCCCCTCCGTCGATCCCGATTGGCGGCGTTTTTCGACGATAGGCAACGGCCGCCCATAATTCGGCCCGTTTGCCCATTGATTGCATCCGCCGCTAACGTTAGCGTTTGCCTGGGTAGCAAAGTTTTCCAGCCTGCCAGCCCATGTCTGAGTCCACCTAGCCAACCCAGGCGGTTTTCCCGCCGAGTTGGTTCAGCACTTTTGGTTTGGTCAGGTTCAGCTTGGTTCGGTCCATTTCAGCCTATATTAGGCTGTTTCTCGACCGTGTTTGGGCACTTCGAGAACCCATACATTAGTTTAGATGCATATTCACATTGTTTAGCATTTTCAGATGTTATCAGTATATTTCTTTATTTATTAATTGTTTTATTTACTTATTCATGATTATTAATTTCTTATTATTTATATATTTATTGACTCTAAGGAATAATTTCTAACTAATTATTGTTATTGATAACGTAAATATTAATAGATATTATTTTTGTTCATGTTTATCTTATTTTATTTAATTAATTGAATATTATTAATTATTTCTTACTTGTGTTATTATTTATACATATTTAGGTGTACGTTCGTATATTTAATATTTATATTAATATTCTACATAATTAATTAATATTAGTCATTTATTTATTTATTTACTATTGATTTGTTTAATTATTTTTTTAATTATTTATATGTTTACTAATACGAGTATATATGATATTTACTTGTGTTTAACCGTATATTTATATAGTATAATTATTTTATTATTTTCTTATTAGAACATTATTTATGTTAATGCATTTATTATTTATCTAAATATCTATGAGTGGATTCGTTGTAAATTTATTTATATATTATTTATTATCATGTTGGGACTTTTGTGCCACATGTTTAGTTATAGGTTTGTTAGAACTGTTTTTTTTATTAAGATGTATTGATGAAATGAACACACACCACGTGCAAGCATCATATAGAGATATTAATATTTTACTTAGTAGTGGGTTCTAATGTAGGTTTTGGAGGCCGAGCTTGCCATAGATGTGTAGATACACTTGGAGCTTGGACCACAGATCCATTGGACTCTCCATCTTTACTTGACTCCTTACGTATAGAGTTTAATCGTGTTTTAGACGTAAGACGACAACTATTGTGTTTTATCGGATCCATTCGATGTCGGGCTATCTATGTAAAACTTGTGACTTGAGTTAGAGTTTTACATTAGTGAACTAGTCGGTTCAAACCATTGGTTTGATTTGAGTTAGTTTCGTGGACTGTGGGCTAAGTCGAGGCCAGCTGTGAGTTATGACCGATGAGGGTCAAGTGTACTTGAATATATGATGATAACGTCGGAATGAAGGTGAGAAATGAGTTATCATAATGTATGAAAGTATGTGGTATATTTATGTATTTGATCGTAGAAATAGTTTTAAGCCGAATAACGTATTAGGATGTGTAATAGGGAAGTATGGGTGGGTTATTAGTTATAGAACATGGCATTGAGTGTTATGGTGTGCAATAAATTTTATGAGATTTTTTTCCTATTTTTCTGTATTTTATTGGGTATTATTACGAGCTAGTTATTATTTTGACTTGAGTAGGAATCGAGTCAATACTTATTGACGAGTTTGCCCACAAAGTATTTCGTCCCCCTTCCGACACTTCCTCCCCCAAACCCCATCGCCACCATCCCTGTGCTCGTCGCTATCGCCGTATTGCTGCCGATCTCCGTCTTGCCGCCCCG
>JAVDBV010049901.1:0-11715 GCA_032619315.1 Piper longum
CCCCCCCCCCCCCCTCCCCCACATGATGGGTCACCGATCACGAGGGGGCGGTAGCCGTGGCGGAGCGGCTATTAGGTGGGGCGATATTTTGGGATTTTTTTAATAATAAATTTAGGATGTTGTAATAATCGGATAGCCTATATCAAATTTTATATTATTTTTTAATAAATTAAATCTGGACCACCCTTGTAATTGAATGACTCACGATATTTCTCTGTGTAGAAAAATTTTCTACTTTTTACTCAATAACTTTACCTCTAATATATATGTTAGATGACAACTAACATTAAATCCTGACAATTATTTAATGCATATTATAAGTATAACCAACTCTTAGTACATCTTACAAATTGACAAAAACCAACGATACCAACAAATTTTTGGAGAAAATACTTTAAAAAACGTTTGCTTTCAAATTTAATACTTGATGGTTGCAAGCCATAATGGCGATGGTCATCATTCAAGTCCTTGGTTGACATTGTGGAACATGCATGATTCAATAGTATTGTTCCCAAATCAATCTTTTACAATGATGCATATCATGCATGACCTAAGATTATGTATATATTAATTTTTTATAGTTAACACGTAAACAGCCAATGTATTAAGCCTATCGTATCATGGACTAGTATGAATAAGGCGTTGAATCTCGTGTCATTTTTTCCATCGTTGAACCATTATATTATAAAATGCATGATCAAGGCAGAAAACTAATGCATTTAAATATGTTCTCGGGGTAAGCATACTTTGGTTCAAATCGAATTAACATTGGGTTTGGCACGGTTTTAACGTTCGGTAACCTAACCCACTAAGAGGAACTATGATTCGGAACCAAACAGAATAAAAACTGACCTAAAAACCAATATTTTTTTTTAAAAAACTTAATATTCATGTTTTATATTGGTTATTATGAGTTTATTTTAATTTATTTAAGATTTTTAATATAATATGTATGTATAGAATTTTTTTATAAGATTATGATGGTTAAATCATGTTTACATTTGATTTATTATCAAAACTATAATTATTTTTAATCAGATTATTATGATTTCAAACCGATCAATTTTTTTCTGTCAGTTTTGGTTTGATTGTTTCGTGGCAAACTTTAGTGGGTCAAGTACTACGCATATAATTATTTATAGTACTATTAATACTCAAAGTTAATTTTTCAAATATTTATTGTATAACCAAGTATATCTTCTCTTTGCTCTAAGTTCATTCACAATCACTTAATTATGCATGCTAAAATTTAAGAAGAGTCAAATATTTCGAGGAAGCTTATTATATCATAGGTTATATTGAATATAAGTAATATTCAAGATGTTGAATTGAATGTATAGGTAAGACCTTTGTTTTGTCCTAAACTTGCTCGAGATAACCACTTTGCTCAAGGTCAATTTGAAAGAGGCTAATATTTTCAAGATAAGCTGCGAATTGAGCAAACTATTTTTTTTGTGTTACATTGATAGAAAAATATTTTTTAGTGTTTATGCTTGTTTATGTTTAAATCATGAAAGCTTGTATTTGTTTAATTTATTTTACATTAATATTTTACCGCCCAACAAATCAATCACAACAAATAACTATCAGTAATCCTATTAGTATCAATTGTGAATAACCTTTGATGGATTTAGAGAAGGGAATAGTACTCACGTACATTATGATCAGAATTGACAAATTTAGGCAATGTAAAAATTGGTTGGCAACTTGGCATGGAAGAATTAAAAGAGAACAAAGCGAATCTTTTTTTCAGTGTGGTTAGAATGAAAATTTGGAGAATATAATATGAATTTTCTTTAACTGATCATTTTATGAAAATTTAATTTAATCATAAAAAAACAGTAGCTTTTGCTTCGAACCATGTCAAATTTTTCTCAGACTAATATTGTGTGATTTATCACATAGCATCCAAAGATTATCCCCATAAAGCATACATGTCAATTTATTTCATGTTGTTAAATAAAATTTGTTTGAAAGATGCGAGCCTTACCCATTTAACAACAATATGCAACATACAAATGGATATCCTTTAACTCAACTATGGAGGAACATTTTTGGTCACCCGCTAAATTCTAACACTTACCCATGTTTTAAGTTTTTCAGGCTTAATGTTAGTAATTAGTATTATCCATAATTACATCAAAATGTGAAAAAAATCCATTTACGAAACTTAAAATTATTTGGGCATATGTATATATGACTAAGGGCTGCCGAAAGTTAATGTACCTAAATATTAATTCTTTACCTATTGATCCAGTGAAACTTAATATATTACTACTGTGGCTTTCATGATGTTAAAACATTCAACGTAATAAAATGGGGGGTGTATGTGTGCGCGCGCTATGAGAAGCTGAAATGTTAGGTTTCTAGAAAGTTAGGTGATGATGGTCCATCATACTTAACATTATAATGAGAAAGTTAGGTTAAGAAGGGCAATAATTTGTTGCAGATTGTACTTGGCTAATTCAAAGGGACCAGGCCACATATGTCCCCTTATTCACAATAAGCAAAAAGGAAAAATAAATGGTATCTATTTCAAGGCATAAAAATGTATTTTTTAATATTGTAAACTTTAATTAGTTCACTTTAACCTTGTACTATATGTTTTTGGCATCATAAGAACATTTTTGCATATTGTACTTTTGGATGAAAAATTCACTAAAAGTTTCTGTATAGCCCCAATTGCAAGGGCCTGCTAATTCCATAGTTAATAATTGAATCTTAATTAATCTAATTACATTGAAGAGCAAGCAAATCATATAACAGACTTTGTAAGTCTCATAGATCTTAGTTTTTTGTTATAGGTTCTTGATTTGTATCAGATACCAATCCACTCTTTGTAACCACAATATATATTCTTTTTGGTTTTCTTTTGTCAATCTCTAATTTTCTAACATGAATCTGCAAAATTTAAGATATGGGTATTATATATATTGACTATTAAGATTATGTCTTATGTCAAGTCAACGACCAGCTCATAAAACTCACCACAAGTAGCCCCACACGGTTGTAACGTTGACAAGAAATCAACTAGATGACTATGAGAATTTTTTGTGCCCATCCATTGTAGTCTTATGCTTTGATATCTTCCAAATTATTTCATATACAAAACATTGTCGATAATAGTTATTTTAACCATCATTGTGGTTATCTCCCACTAATGTTTAAATAATTGGGCTCTACGCATGGTTCTTATTTTGCCACTCTACTGGCTCAAATTTTAAATTTTTACCAATATCTATTTACATTAACTTAATTTATAAATCATAATTCCCAGTCTTCTTATCTTTATGTATTAAATTTGCAGATTAAATGTCTTCAAAACTTAAACGTGGATGAGAGGTCATCTTTACGCGCGTTCCCACTCCTGAAAATAATTTCACGTACCTTTATTATAATTAATTTATTGCTATTCAACTTAAAAGTCATCTTGACAAAAGCACGTAGTCATTCACAATCATTTATTTATTTTTAGACAGGCGATTTTCCGGAACTGAGATCTTGTAATTAGTATAGCTAGTTGATTAGTTGATTTTATAATTTTACAGATTTATTGCACAAAAAATTAGGGATAAGTAAGGGTAGGGTATGAATCGGAATATCTGAATACGAAATAATATGGATAATATAAATTTAATATAAAATTAAATTAAATATAATAAAAATCATTATTTTAAAATATTTTAAAATATAAATTTATAAAATATTATTTATTAGGATCAGATACGGGTTGGATTATCCTAAATCTATATTCAATCTGAATGATTTTAGATATATTATGTATTAAAAAAATATAAACCTCAATCGAATCTGAAACAATTTTTTATTGAATATAAGTATGCCCGTCCTTTTTAAAAAATTAATTAGCTCGGTAAAAGGCATTTTTATTAATAAGTTGAAGTGAAAAATGATAAATAGCAGGGGAAGACTTTCAATGCTGTTTTGAGTTAAACAACATGGGCCAAGTGGAGGGAGGGGAGACAAGTTTAGGTTAATTCATGTAGTTGGGGTCAACTTGGTCGTTTCATCCACAACTTGCTACTCCCCGCCGAAATGCGAGCGGCAAGTGCCTGCAGTAAATGCACCCAACCTTACTGCGCTGCGGGAGGACAAGTCAACCCCTACAGTGGCAAACGGTAAAAGATAAAATAAAAATAAAATTCAATCAAATACTTTTTGACAGACCATTATTCTCTCTTAAAAATATTTATATTTAAAATTTTGTCAAGAAATTAACGCAAACCAATGAAAACCAAGCACAAAATTATACCACAATTCTACATTGTTGTTCCGAGTTGGATCAATAATTTCAAGGTCGAAATTTTTTTAAAAGAATTAGATGAAAATATTGTCGCATCATTTGAATATATATGTATATCTTCTTTTTGTATTGATCGTCTATATTTATTCATTTTGTATTCAATATTTTAAGTTATATTTTAAAAATGTAATGTGGGGTTAAGAATTTTATAAGATTTATTGTTTTAAAATTAATTTTAATTTAATTATAATTATTATTATTATTATTATTATAAAAATATTTTTATATTAAGAGGGAGGGGAAGTTTATTATTAGCTTTGAGTTCTTCCTTGTTTCCAACTTTCACTCCTTCTCAGATCTCTCTCTCTCTCTCTCTCCCTGCCTGCGTTGTCGTCGTCGTCGTCGCGTTGTCTCGGCGTCTCCACCCCTCTCCCCCTAAACCCTAACCGCACAACGACGGCCGGCGACGCCCCTCCTCAGATCCGATTCCCCCGGCGCCGGCATTCCACGGCGGCGGCGGTGGAGGTGGTGGAGAGATGTACAAGAACCAGCTGCAGGAGCTGGCGCAGAGGAGCTGCTTCAACCTGCCGTCCTACTCCTGCATCCGGGAGGGGCCGGACCATGCGCCCCGCTTCAAGGCCACCGTCAATTTCAACGGCGAGAGCTTCGAGAGCCCCCACTACTGCACCACCCTCCGACAGGCCGAGCACTCCGCCGCCGAGGTCGCCCTCAACTCCCTCTCCAACCGCGGCCCCTCCCACTCCCTCGCCGCCCGCATCCTGGTCTCGCATCCTCTTTCTTGCTCTTGCTGTGGAAAAAATCCCGTTTCTTTCCCCATTCTTGAGTTTTCTGTGTGTGTGTGTGTGCGTGCGTGCGGGGAATTGGTTGATTTGGATTTGTTCTGCATCACGTGATTGCAAAGATGGTAGCTTTTCTCTCTTTAGCATACAAGCTGGTTGCTTGTTTGGGCAGTTGTAGGTTAGGTCTTTCTTGGTGATTCGCCATTGAGAGAGTTGAGCTATGTGTTTGCATGGATTTTTGTCAGTCTAAAACTTATTTGGATCATTAAAATGGCTTCTTTCATACTTTGAAGTGGTGCTATGTGTGATTCTGAGAGAAAATGTTTTCGGGGCGGAAATTTTGACATTACTATGGAGTTGATCTCTCATCTCGCTAATGTGCGTTTTTTTCAATGATTATCATCTCGAAAATGTCTGATTATTGTTGGATGGAAATTTTAGAAAATTTGGGATTGTTGGGTGCATATAAATGCCCCTGATGAAGGTAATATTTATTATTTCTGTTTGTCTTAATTAGGATTTTAAACTCAATGATTTTGGGTGTGACTATTTGGCGTTGTGAGGAGGTCGTGTTATTATTTATTTGTCTGATAATCTAGATATTATGAGTGCACGTGGCTGAGTAATTACAAGGATCCCCTCCTTTTTATGTTGATCTTTTAAGATATTGCAGTGCTTCTTGATGGCTTTTTAGTATGCCTTCCCCACCCATTATGTCTTGTTAATTTTTTTGTTGATTGTGGTTAATAAATTGTCATTGATGATAATTCTGATGTTGATTTGTGAAAGCTGAAAATGAGGATTGCCTTCTTTTATTATCAGTTCATTTTTTATTGAATTCTTGAATTGATGAATGAGTTTTGGTTCTCGTGAGCATGTCATACTTGGAGTACTTGTGACTTTAATTTGGTTGACTAGAAAGTAGTCAAGTTAGCAATTTATGATCGTCCAATAGGACTAAACAATCTTATTACATTGCATGTATGTATTAATTATAATGTGATGATCCAGTTCGTTTTATGAAACATGCCAACCAGCGAATGCCTGTCATAAGTCTACGTAAATCTTGCCCTTAGATTGTCACTATTATTTTTAACTTGCTGTTGTATCATGAGCAGGACGAGACAGGAGTTTACAAGAATCTTTTGCAAGAGATAGCACAAAGAGTTGGAGCTCCTCTGCCCGCATATACAACTGTTCGGTCTGGTCTTGGACACCTACCTGTCTTTATGTGCACAGTGGAATTGGCTGGGATCAATTTCACTGGGGAGCCTGCTAAGAACAAGAAGCAGGCAGAAAAAAATGCAGCAATGGCTGCGTGGTCATCACTAAAAAGCTGTAAGCATCTTTTATTTTTCATGTTTCTTTGTTCTGTCTTTTTTCAATTTAGACAAGTATTTCAAAGTTAATTTGCAGTGAAAAAGTTTATCATCTGAGTCAGCTTGGTATGGTTCTAGTTAACTTGGCATGTGTTTCTCAGCTTCCAGTGGTAGTACTTGTGGCTGGTGGCTATTCCTGCTACACCTGCTGCCAAGTAGGTTTATTTGAGCACATCATCCTGTCAATAGCCAGTTGATGGCTTCGTACAGTTTGTTAAAAGAAATGGCTTTGTTTTAACCCAGACCAGTACCTTTCTAACGAGTAGAAATTAGAATACCCTGCAATCAGTTGCTGCATGTCTCAACCTCGTGGCATTATTTTTTTATTATTTTATGTTATTGATTTAAATGTAAAAGCAATCAGTCAGTGATACAAGATCCTTGCTGTGACCTAGCCTAGCTAAAATATGATGCATGATAATTATGATGTATACGAGTTTTTTGTGGCCCATTGACAATTGAACGTTTATCTGTGTGCTTATCTTCAGTATATATGTCTGACCTGCTTTCTTAATGATAACCAGTGGCCAAGGAATCTGTAAGCTCATCATCAGAGACAGAAACACATAATGATGAGCAGGAACAAATTACCATAGCTCGAGCCTTGCTGAAGTACCGTATCGAGGAAAAAATGGCTATAGCTACTGCAAATACACCAAATGCCCTTCCATTCCCTAAAAAGTTCATGATGCAAGAAACCAAACAAACTTTCGCTCATCCTTCTGTCACTGGTTCAAAAATTCTTCCTCTAATCCGGCCAAAGTCTGCACCTAGGAACAGACCTCCTTCTGTACATATGAATGATGTACTTACATCACAACAGTTTGCCACTACAGAAAACCGCGGATGTAGATCTCAGAAGTTTCCTACTGCAGGAGCGGCACCCTACGTCCCTGTGCGGCACTTCCAGAATGTTTATCATGGGATGGCCCCACCTGTAACTGTAAGAACGGCAGTTCCTGTGTTTTCAGCACCTCCTCATCCACCACCACCCGGCTGCTGCGCTCCTCCGGGAATGGGGCCGGGATTGCGAATGGCTCCAGCTGTGAATGTAAGATCTGTTGTGCCAGTATTTGCAGCACCTCCATCCGTGGTCAGAATTGAGGACCCCCAGTCAGCTTTTGCTGCTCCTACAACACTGGCAAGGTCATCTGTAAAGATAGAGGAGAAGGGTAATCCCACTACATCAACAGCATTTATAGCTCCACCTCTGCCTACACAGACGTCAGTGAAGACGGATGACATTACCAATTTGCCGGGGCCTCCCGTTTCCGCAGCTCCTCAATCTGTCCAGCCATCGGTTATAATAGAAGACACTAGCATCCCTCCCCCAAAGGACATGACAAACCCGGTCATACAGAACCTACAACAGCTAAAGATATGATGAGGAGGTTGTGAACGTTGGAAAATGATTCTATTTCTATATGCTGCTCCTTAACGGTATTTGTTTGGTTTTTCCGTCGTATGTCGTAAATTATTCTGGCGTAGTTAGCTTATGGTAGTACTGTCAGCTCTTCTGGCCAAAGAAAATCCAGTTTTTCATGTGATAGAACGCACGACAATGATAATATTTGGCGATAATGCAGTACCTTCCTGAGACACGGCCGTGCTGTTATATGTTTTACTATGAAAGCATCGATGTGGTGTATTAGGTCCGTTGCATCAAAGATATCTACCTCATTTATGACCCAACTATGAATTTTGGCTCATTTAGGTACAAGTACAACAATGTTCTTAATCCTCAAGTAGTTGATTGTAGGACTTAGAGCTCTTTTATGTTGCGTATCAAAGGAATGGTGTACAACAGTAGCTGTCGAACACTGTACCTGTGGTGGAACTGGAACTTGCGTCCACATAACACCATCTCAGAGTCACTTGTTTTTAGTTTTTGGTTGACACTGGGTTGCTATTATCAATTGCTTACATTTCTCCGTACATTCTTTTAGAAAAAAACTCAATGGTACAACTCCAAGAAGTTCGATGTCCAGCAAAATAATGGAATGGCGTGCGATTCAAAATCAAATGGGAAAAGGTAAGAGGGTTAAATGAGTTAACATGTAAAATTGAAATACAACTTTGAAAAAGAAGACAAAGAAACCTGATAGCAATTTACAGAAATGAGTTCTCCTTCACACACTGTTACATTTTTCGTGGCTGTAACTACACTTTACCAAGGATGCAACATTGCACTAGCATGAACCACATTTACAGTGCAAATATGGATGGTTACTATGGATGGCAGCAGACTGCAACAAGTGCTACAATTGGTCAAGAGAAGGCGGCTTCAAATGACTGAAAAATGCCAGCAGTGTCAAATTTGAAGTTTCTATAGAACTTGCTCGGTTTATCGTCATCCGAAGATGGGCTAACTTTCGCATCTGCCATAGTTGTCACAGGCACCTGAGGAGATGCCGTTACTCCCGGAGAACTATTCTTTGCCTTCCACACGCACACCCCTGCTCATCCAAATTATCACATTCATGCCAAAGGTTTCACAGGGCTAAGATAATTGTTCAAAAGTTCTTTCTCTTTTTTTTTTTGAAGAAAAAGATAGAATTTAGTATAAGAACAGAGTGGTAAGTGCGGGTTGCATTCTTGTCAAAGGAAAATACATATATATGCTACAATGAGGCAAAAATTATGAGCCCAGGGGAGGCTAGAAGATCATCACCTTTGGAGGAGCTATCTGACTTAGGAGTTGTAAATATCTTGTGTTCTGATATCCACTTTTTAAGAGACCTGTTCAATCCCAACCAACCACATAAAATGACGAGTCCCAGAAGAAAGCATATACACAAAGCAACATCCAAGTGGATACTCACGCTAAAAATGGGGCAACCATGTAAAGTTTTAGGCCATTGGCACCACGAGACACTACATCCTTCCCAGCTGATGAAAGTTCATCAATCCGATGCCATGAAATTTCCTGCAAGCAACACAAGATGCTGAATCCCAAAAGTTAAGCACAAGAATGAATATAAATAAATGGCAATTTTTTTTAAAAAAAATTAACATCAGCATTAGAATTTGTATTTTTATTTCCAGCAAGTTGATATCAGACTGATGTAAGGGTTCCAAAAACGCTCTAAAAGGTAAAAGCAGATCAAAACAATAATGCTCAATATTTATATGTCCAAAGATAGGATGAAAAAATCAAGGGTAATTTCACATCTACAACAAAATTGACTATAAAATTTAAACAATAAAGGAATAAAATCATGGAGCTTTTCAAGTCATGTTTTTCTTTTGATTGGATGTCTCCGTCGAGACTCAAGCGATTTAAAAAAAAACAAAAATTAATGCAAACAACATGCACTAGTATAAAGTGAAAAGCTAGGCCATTTGTAGACGCACACTGATTTCATTTTTAGTCTGTGGCGCAAAAACTGTATCTTCCCTAACCCCAATAACTATAAACAGTCGAACTCTCTGTTGACCGACTGTAACTTCAATAAAGTCATCAAGCTTCAACTGTTCGGAAACATCACAGCCAGTTTCCTCTAGCACCTGCAATCATGATCAATAGAGAAGCCACTGCATGTCAAGTAGAAGGACAAAGCCAAACAGGTTAGCCAGTCATTCAAATTTTATTCATAAACTCAAAACGATAATATAATTAAATATACTTTGCTGATAAATCATTCAATTTCTTCAGTCTGTTTATAGTTTCAAGATGAGCAGGCCAATATTACATGTCCACAGTTCTTCACAAAGTCAAATAAAAATTATGTGGAATACTCATCGTTAGTTTTGAAATTTGAAGAAGATGTGTGTATAAATTAGAGAATTTCTTATAAAAAGACGGCTAGCACATAAAGATTTTTAGTTTATGAAGGCTGAAAACTCTCGGTGCATACATAATAAAGAAAAACAAAAGCAAGGTTCAAAAAGTTGATATGGAAGTCAAAAACCTCCCGGATGGCACATGTGTGATCCTCCTCATCTTTGTTCTTTTTCCCCCTAGGAAAACTCCAGCTAGCCCCAGGTTTCCAACCTTTCACTAATAAGCACTACAAAATAAAATAATGAACAATATAACTGAATCATAATAGAAGAAATATACACTGCAGAGAGAGAGAGCGCAAAAAAAAAAATCATTCTTATAATGTAACACTTATACAAATACATAAACCATGTAGCTAACATGTCACTCACTCTCTCATAGGCTTCATCCAAAATTATTGCACCACTGACTGGAACCCGAGTCTTATAGGCGGTGAAGTCATTGTAAATGTCATCAATATGTGCTATGTAAGGCCTCAATGCATCGCAGCTGCTAAACACTAAAGAAGCTAAGGACTTCTTGGCCTCTAATAAATATCATGCAATGACTTTTTCAATGACTGTGTTCATATAAAATTGTGCGTGCCGCTTGTTTCAACTGTAAAAAAATTGCCTGTCAACCAAATTACAACACAAAGGGGACACAGCATTTTGTCCCATACATCAATGTAAGCCGTAGCCTATAACTGAGAGGCTGTACGTATCTCTCACACAAGGAATGGCCTTGGTAAGGTATAAACTCACAGTTGGGCAAGGATTAAACTCTAGGAACTAGAACTAACCCTTAGGAATATAGCTTTCAGCAATAAACAGAAAACAAGAAAAAGGATTAGGAGGAAAGCAGAAGAATTAGAGAACAAAACTTCAGATTTTTATTCACAGCAAAAACTGATTTGGCCAAAGCCTACGCACCCTAAATATATATATATATATATATATATATATATATAAAATAAATTCACTCTCTTCAATCAACTAGAAATATAACACACTTCCTAATAAATCCATAACTCTTAAAGCATAAGACCCATACTTTAACTAGGGAAATAAGAAAGACAACTACTATTCAAAACTAAGGACTCCTACTCATAATAGGACTTAAGCAAGACTTCAAGTAACACAACTCCTAATCAACAACTTGCTTCTCTTTACACTTCTCGGCCTAATTCTCTTCCTCTTAGTTTGCACTTCTCCCACTTCATTACTCTTATCATTACCAGCTTCTTCATTAGCTACCCTCTTCTTACCTCTCGTCTTCTTCCTCTGATATATCTCTCCATACCGTGATCTTTCTGTTTTACATAAATAATCTTCATCTACTTGCTCTGGATCAGTTGAACTAACGAAAGAAGATAAATTATTAAACTTGTGCAGATGGTCGGCATCAATCAACAGATCAGTAGTGAAGATAATATAACTTATAGCACTCATATGATGTTGAAATTAATTTTTAAACGTCTGTCTAATAAAGAAAGTGAAGGATACTTAGGGA
>JAVDBV010049903.1:0-16009 GCA_032619315.1 Piper longum
AGGAGTGACGTGGACGGCTCAGATCTTGCCACGTGGCACGATCTGAAATTCCAACAATTGTAGTGGGACCCACATATAGGTATATCTAATATACCTATGGATGAAAAACTCGAATTGAGACCGTCGAAAATCAAATCTTACTCGAGCCTAAAAGTGACTCGATAGATAGGAATTAAAAGAATCATGTTAAATGGACCCTAAACATAGAAATTTTAAAAATAATGACTCGTTCCTCGCTGTAAATTTCCATTTTTATTTATTTATAAATTATAATAATAATTGTTGTTGTTATTATTTTCGTGTTTTTTACAAACACTCCATCTATTTCATAAACATCAAAATGTATCAACTTAAGTAATAATGTTTTACTAGATGATTGAGGAAAAAAACTTTCTAGGACTTTCAGATTGAACACAAATTTCACATCTAATAACTAAAGAAGTATCATAAAAAAGAATTAAACCAAACCGAATCATACAATTAATAGTGTTGTAGTTCACATGGCCAAACATCACACGTACTAACATGATACACATAATTACTAGAATTGCAAGAGTTTGATACAACACACTCCATAATGTTCAACTTAAACAAACCATCACAAACATAGCCTTTACCAACAAACACATTGTTCTTAGAAATAACAACTTTATTAAACTCAAATACTAATTTAAATCCTTGTAAATTGAGCAAGCTCCTACTAATCAAATTCTTTCTTATTTCTGATACATGATGCATATTTTAGAGAGTAACTAAATTCACGGATGTGAACTTCAAAATTACTCTTCATACTCCATGCACTCTAGCATTAGAGGAGGTGCTCATCACCGATACTTTCTTCTTCATTCTCTAGTAGGAAGAAAATAAAGATATTTTGTAGTAAACATAGAAATTAGCATTTGTATTTATGTACCAATCCAAAGAAGAAGAACTAGCAAATTAAATTTCAAAATTTGTTATGACTAACCTTGTGTTACTCGGTCCAACTTCACCCAAACCGGTTATGATAACATTAGCTTGTGATTTTGGGGCACCTTTCTCTTCCTTAGAATCTTTTTTATAAATACAATTTCTCTATATTTCTTTTCAATTTGAATAGAAGGCATCAAGTCATCCATTGTCAAAACTTCTCTTATATGTTTGAGATTGACTTTAAAGTCATTCGGGAGAAAATTTGTCTATGAGCGGTAAAACTTGTAGTCTTTTATCAATTAAAACCCTCTTTGCTATAATTTTAGCTATGAGGTTCTGAACTTCACGTGCTTGCTCATGTAGAAATTTTTCCTTTACCATTTTGAGGTCAAAGTACTCGCTCACAACGTATTTTTCATCTCTTATGTCCTATTTTTCATATTTTTTCTCTAAAGACCCCAAATAACTCCTTAGATGAATTATTTTCACAGTAGAGGTTATACAATTTATTATCAAGAGAACTTAAAATCTATCCATGAAACGAGTAATCACCCTTCTCAAATTTTACCCTATTAACTGTTCTATCAGGTTCATGATCGTCCATATTGTCCTTAAACCCAAGTAAAGCGTAAAAAAATTTCAGAGTTTTTAATCAAAAAATCATTCTTTTTTGACATCTCTTAAAATCCTTTCCAATAAATTTATCAAGCTTCACAGGAAATTACACACTTGATAAAATGAAGCCACAAAAATATACAAAAGTTGAAGAAAACTCAAATCCAATACATGTGCAAGACTTTATTCAATACAAAATTATCACACCCTACTCTAAGGTCTTCTATTAATAATTTGTATAAAAGATACAATAAATTTTCTTCTATTATGAGTGTAGTTGTAACACCCTGATTTAGTTCACCCGTAAACCAACCCAGGAGATCGTTCGCTAATCTATTAGTATCGGTTAAAACTGAAATGTAAACATGCAAGGTATGGATGATACGCTTAGATTCTAACGTAGTCCTCAATACATGTCATAATATGCCAACAAAAATAGGGCAAAAACAATAAATAAGAAGTTTTAAAAAAAAAATTTGTAAAAAAAACGGACAGAATTTTCCCACTAAGAAATCTTTTAGGGGAATGTTTTTGAGCGGAGTGTGAAGCAGCTGGTCATGGTCAGCAGCAAAGCAGCTGCAGGCAATTGGAAACAATTTGAGAAACAATGAGGTTACTGCCACCGGAGGGCTGATAGTGCCCATTTTTACTATGAGCTCTGTGCTGTTGCTTGTGATGTGGGCACTTGTTGCAGCCATCCCCTGCCAGGATCGAGGACTTCAGATCCATTTTGCAGTCCCATGCCAGTTTGTTTGGGCACAGCCTCTAACCTCCCTCCATGAGAAGATACATGAGGAATCAAATAAGCGGGAGAGGAAGAATTATTGTGGGCTGTTGAAGGAGATTTATCAGATTGAGAAATGTGTGAGGCACATGACTGAATTGGCTGATTCAATTCAGTTCCCGCCAACGGAAGAGCAGGAATTGGAGGTGGTACTGTTGGTAGATGAATTGGCAAAGGTAATGGATGACATGAAAAATGAACTGGACCTGCTAGAGAGGCAAGTGAGAGAAGTCTTCCAAAGGATTCTGCGAAGCAGAACAGAGAGGCTTGATTGTTTAAGCCATCCTGAGTGACCCAGTTGAATTGTTCCTGGTCAAGAATGTAATGGTCTTTTTTGCGAATGTTGTGTGCGTTTTAGGAGGCTCACGCTGTGATGATTTGATCCCTTATCCAATTGCTGAAGACAAATGGTGGCAAAGTTGAAACTCCCCAAGGCAGATCTATTGATAGAGGGTAGAAGGTAGAACCTTCGAATATAGTGTTCATTTGATGTATGCAGACAGAAAGGGGTTGGTTTGGTTTGCGTAGGGTGTTAATCTTTGGAAAGATTTGGTTGCTACCTGATGTATAATTATCATGATCTTTGTACCTTTTGTTTTTGTTGGGGCTGGTTTTGTTGAATTGCCATAATCTAGTGTTTGAAGCGTTATGTGAACATTCTTTACGGAATCTTTTTTTTTAATTTGCTGTTAATATGTTTGCCAAAAATTAGCTCCGAAGCTAAAAAAGTTAGAATAAAGTATCCCATTTTACTAGCCGTTGTTAGTGTGGATATTTGGTGTTGTAAAATGTAAAGAGCGTGATAACCCAAATGTTGATTCGTTATCGTTTTTCAGTATTTTTGTAAAGTTTTCTTGCTTTTTATATTGACCTCTTGACGGATATCTTTTTGACTGGCGAGAATGAGAAATCTGAAGTGAGTCAAAAGGTGCATCTGAAGTCGAGTGATACTGTGAATGCCAGACCGGTCAAGCATCGAAACATAGTAATACAAGTTTATGTAATCATTTTTCTTGCTTTTAGTAAAAAAGGCTGCTGAAAAATGCATGGCCTTTGCTGCCAGCTGCAGCCTGCAGGGTACCAAATCAATTTCTTAGCACTCTCGGGAAAAGGGAACCGAGTCAAGGAGGTGTGTGAGAGCAGATGTTTATTGAATTCCAACTACCCTTTTGCTGTCTGAGGTTGAGCACTCCCTCCTGGAGCTAATCAACTTAGTCAAGTCAGGTTCAATTATTTTTAAATTTAACTCATTTATTTTTATTTCAAGTTAAACTCAAAAAAGTTTTAAACCAAGTTCGAATTGAATACGAGAGAGTTCGATTATTATTTATATATAATTTTTTTATATAATTTGAGATAAAACTAATTATAAAAGGTTAAATAGTTTAATTTTTATTCAATTATATGTCAATTAGTTTAACAAAAAATCATTATGATATTATGTAAAATTATTTCTATTCCAAGATAATTACATGTGTTATTTTTTTACATTTTATATAAATAGTTATATTAAAAATATGTAAATGATTGTATGTATGGTCAATTATTGAGCTTTGAGTCGAGGCGAGTCAATTGAAGTATTCTGGTATTCATATTCGTTTGATTCGAGAATTGAACCAAACAAACATCGAATGAATTTGAGTTGTTTGGAGTTCTCCTCTACCCTCCCCCACTTTAGAGGATGATCCATGGTGGCCATATCTAATTCTCTTCTCAGGAACTCTAAAGGATGATACTTGTAATCCTTATCTTTTTCGTCGTTGTAAGAATTACAGCAACATCATGGTGGCTCCGCATTGCACGGCAGATAGAACTGTGGTTGACGACGAAGAAACTGCTTTGTATCGTAGAATTCATAGAAAAAACTTCGGCAATGGCCGGAAGCGGTCAGCATCGATCATCCCCACCTTGGTGATCGAGGTCATCGACAATGGGGACGCTCGGGGTTGGGGGTGTCGCCAACGGCATCGCTCGATTCGAATTCATTAGTCCACCAGTGACAGTAATTAGTAGCTGCTCTGAAAGTTGGTAAGACGAGCGCGAACTGAATGTCTCTCTTACATCAGCTTACCACGTAAACAAGTTGCATATTTCAAATACAAATTATTTTATTCACAGTTTTTTGGGTGTTGCTTATTCACTTTTTATTCGGCCAAGACATCCATACATTAGAATAACACAAAGAAAAAGAAAGCTCAATCTGCAATAGCCAGTATTAGATAAATGCCACGCTCATACTTCGTTAAGTTTAACTAAGTCATCATATATATATATATATATATATATATATATATATGTGTGTGTGTATGTATATATATATATATATATATATATATATATGTATGTATGTATGTATGTAAACCAGGTTTATATATATAAAAAACCAGAAATACTATAAATTACTATTGAACTTGACTTCATGCTTTATCCAGGTTTTCTGATTACGCAGTAACTTACGAGTCAAAATCTGTGCCCTAGACAAATAATAAGCAAAGCCAAATGTGACATATTACATAAACCCGAAGTTTGCAGGTTTATATGCCAAAACTCGCCTGTGCAATCCACAAAATGTGCCGGTTCAGTTTTTTCAGTGCCTCCCATGGAACCCACCCTTGTTCCGGGCAAAGAAAGAATTCTTTGGTTTGGGAATTTCATGCAAGTCCATCACTTGTATGGTGCGTTGTTTTTTAGCTTCAAGAAAAAAGCAAAACTAGGAAATCAGTACCATGTATAGGCTTCAAATGGTGTGGTAAATGAAAATTAATGTTTCGTAGTTTACCATTTTCTGCCTCTCGGTAATTTTCATGAAGCCGTTTCCTGGCAGATGCTAGCCTTTCCATGTCAATTGTATCTTCCTTCGCTTCATTTGTTCTCTGTAAACAATCATTTATCAAGGTGAAATTAGCAACTATATATTCATAAGATGCAAGCAACAAAATGTTTTGGTCAGAACATTTAAGTTTAGACAAATATTTACCTGTGCAGAGGGAGGCGTTGGTGTGGGTTGCTTTTGCTTTCTCTCTGTCTCTCGACAAGGATCCATAGCTAGCTTGCTCTCAAATTTTGGATTACTTCGCTCAGCACTTATACTTCCTTCACGATTTCGAATATATTGTCACATAAAATCACCAGTCTTGAATGGTAAACAAAAACGGGATAAGATCATCCACTTACTAGGATAATATGGTGAATGTGATGGATCCTCCACCTTTAAGTATTAAAAGGGCAATAATAAAGCTCACAATAAGTTAAAGGTGCAAAATTATAGCTAGAAAATCAAAATAATAGCCACACACCCGCCTCCCATTTGATTGGTGCTTGGCTTGGACTTGCTGAGGGGAGTCTCCTTCAGCTGTCACAATTGCTCTCATTAAAACCATTAATAAAGTTTTGGTTATAAATATCTGCAAGCTCAGACTTTCAAGAAAAATAGGATAAGATGACCCATGGCTTGAAGCAGCGAAGAAGCTCCACCTTGAACCTCAGATAGACTAGCCGATGAGTGTACTCAAATTTGTTGATTGCTTCATTATCAGCTCAAGTGAACTAAAATCTAGGAAACTCATAATAAGCACATCTCTCTACAGATCCCTTCAAGACAATTATATAAGAGTTTCTACTATGTAGAATGCAAACGACATCATTTTTTTGTTTTCTGGATGACCTATTTAAAGTATAAGATGCTGTAGTGAGATCATCACAGACAGTAAAAGAAAAGTGAATATGGTTGCGATTGATTGATATTGCTTCTTGATCCCTATTCCCACCCAAAGAATCTATCAAATATGATTCAAAATGGAAGCCATGCACAATTGATTGTAGGGTTCAACTTCAGCTCATTTTGCTCATTCACTGCTAAGAAAACAGAATTTGATGTTTAGATTTCATTTACCAACAAATGCTTCAGCTGCACCTTCATCGGGGCTAGATGATTTCACCCACTCGTCCACAAGGTCTTTCCATTTCCTGCAATGATGTAATTAAGTGAGAAACGGATAAACCAAAACCCATATCTTGCGTCCTAAATTCTGATCGGCCACTTCATTGACACATTTTCTGAAAAAATAGCTTAGCACTTATCCAAGTTATGACAATTGAAAATAGCATTTTACTTCTGCCCTAGATTTCACTAGGTCGGGCGATATTATGCAAACATTTCATCCAAAAGACGGGGTTATAATATCTGTTAGGGTAGTTGCTTACAGTTGTTGTGCATTGAAGTCTAAAATAGTTTGTTGTAGCCGTCAATATATAATCGGCATATAAGAAAGTCAGACAAAACAAGACACAAGATGCTTAACTAATACAATAGATAGAAGATACCGGTGCACAATTATACCTGATAACCTGCTTCACAAGTCGACGAACTTCACCAGACTGGTGCTTCTTCAATCCGTTCAAATGCCTTGCTATATCCGATTCCTAAAATACAAAATTTAAGAAAAAATTACACAACAACAATGACAATAAGAAACAAAGATGCAATTTTTTTTGCAAAATTTGATGCACTTCATTTTTTATTTTTCTAGATTTTGCAATCTACCTTCAAAGCAGTGAATGTTATATTTATACTTCCCAACCTCTCCAAAAGATCTAAGAGCGTTTCCTCGGTCTGCAAAACAAGAAATATTTAGGTGATTATCTTCAAACAATCTGTTACCAAAAGTGCAGAAATTGACGAATCACCTGATCAGGATCGTCGATCTTCGCTTTAATGGCCAGGATCTTCCGAAGCTCCTTCCCCTCCACCACCACCTCCTCCTCCTCCTCCACCTCCTCTTCCTCTTCCTCCACCACCTCCAACTTCGGCGACTTCGGGGACGCCGGCGAATCGCCGCCGGCGCCGAATATCCCGTTCACCAGCTCCACATCCGCCCCTCCCCCGTCCCCGCCGCCCCTCCCGCAGTTCCGGCAGGGGCCGCCGGCGTAGAGCCGCTCCACGATCGAGTCCCGCCGCGACTTCAGCTCCGGCCCGAACTCCTCCGCGGCCAGGGATACGGCGGCGCCGATCAGATCCCAGACGTCAACGCCGACGCGCTGCAGCACTGCCCGGACGCCGTCCGAGTCCATCGCCGCCGGCGCCAAAAAAGGTGCGGGCTTTATCAGCTCCCGGCTCAGAAAGGTCCCGAATTTGTCAATACCCGGCGAGCCTCCGACCTTCCATGGCTCATGACCGAGCTCCGGCGAGATTCCGGGAATGGCGGGGTCCGGTCTCCCGGCGACGGCGTGGGGCAGTGACCTGTCCAAAACCGGGATTGGGAACAGGAATCGGTTTGCCGTTCCCCCCTTGTTTTCGCTCACTTAGCTACCCGAGATGGAAAGCGGGTCCCCCGGAAATTCATCGGTCTCATTAATTAAACACTTTAAAAAATAATAATAATAAATAAATAAATAAATTATTTTTTTTTACCTCAGCAGTAAATTGGATCCATTCCTTTCCAAACCAAAATAGTTTCGGACACAAAACTATATGGATATAAAATATATTAAAATGTATTAAAATTAGATACAAAGTTTGTATTATTTAGATATATATTTATTTAAAATCGGGTATAGATTTAAAACTTTATTCAGATAAGATTGGGTCCCAACTCATTCTTAGAATTGATTTGCCTATTTTTCTTTAATACGTTTTTTTACGTTAAAAGTTTTAGAATTTTTTAGTTTCTATAGTTATAAAATATATATTAAGTAAGTATATTTATGGGTCAATAAAAATATTTATTTGGGGCTAGGATGAATCATAATGCAGGAAAGACTAAAATAAAGATTAAAATCTAACAAAAACAATAACAAAATTCAAACTTATAGTATACTTAAACTATTTTTATTTAAATTTTTATCAAATGTTAAAATATTTTAGTCGGGTGGTAGTCGAGGAGCGGTAGATAATGGCGCATCACGTTTGATGGCCTAGATATGAAAACAAGGTGGTGTACATGTACCAATAGCGAAGAGATACAAAAAATTTGATGAGGATAATCGAAAACGAAGTAATTTATTAGTGAGTATTACTTAGGAATGAATATCTAAATGATGGCTCTTGTTTCACGCATTTCGTGTTCTTCGTCTATGAATATATATATATATATATATATATATAGTTAGATGTATTAATTGCAAGATATGTTCTCACAGGCACATTTACTTCTTGGAAAGATAGAAAATGGAAGAGTAGAATGAGTTCAATAATGAATCAATTAATTTGAGAAAGGTGCATGAAGTTCTTGACCTATTTGGCACCAGTTCCTCAATTCTGTTCTGTAATTTCAACCCTAGTACTGGTTAATTTTTTAGGTTATCCTCCCGATTTTTGGTTATTATATTATAATGAATAGTGTATATATATATATATAAATGAAATGAAAATGACAAGAATCGAGACTAAAAAATGGCCCGGCTAGGCACTAGCCAAGTTGGGGGAATAAAAAACTTTTTATAATAAATCAGAGAAGTAGTTATTCAAGCGGAATTACTAATAAAATGGGTATATAATTGCAATTGCTTATGAAGTTTCTATCTTTCTAAATAGAAAGAAAATTCTCTACTTAGAATAAAAAAGAGAATAAAGAAAGAAAGAAAGAAAAAGACTACATGGGAGGGGGTTTCTATTAAAAACTTTGTAATTGAAATTGACTCATAGTTAAAGGTTTGGGCAGGTGAACTGCCTTGTAAATTTTCCATTATTATTAAAGTGTGGGGTCTTCGACAGTTAATAGGAACAGGGAAATTTGAGGCTAATGCTTTTATTTTTTGTTTAGTGTATATATAAGAGGATAAGCTGAGCAAATCTGAAATGAAGATAATGAATTAGATGGCCATCTAATTCATGTGCCCACATAGATAGACATTGACAATGGATGTGGGGTGTGACTTCATCGTTGTCTATTCGGTACAGAGTTGATTACGCTATAAAATAAGGAAGATATTTGGCCCTCAAGTCAGATAGGGACGAGAGTGGAATCTACGTATGTAACATAGAACATGTTTTGCGCCTTGAGAGCGCTTCATCAACACTTTGCTCGTCCGTCCAATCCATGGCTCAATGCATCCCATTAGAGTAGGAAATTCTCATGTACCATTCACGTTTGATGGTGTTCATGAGTGCTTCAAGACTAAGCTATAGCGACTTCATAATTGTGGCTGTTTTCTTGTGATTGATCCTTAGCATGCTCTTTTTCCGACAAGCTAACTTCTTATTTTCTCAGTAATGGTAGCATAATCTTTGGTTAGTCCAGAATACGCAGCAACCGAAAACCTACCAAAAAAGCTGCTAGGCATCAGTAGCGCTGGCCAGGGCTCATGAGGACCAATCTAAGCTTCAATGCAGTAGTTTGAGTTTGACCCAGCAAGATTGGAGATCCAGACCAGACTACTGAGTAATTTTCACGGGTATTTGTTTTCTTCCAAGTTAGTATTTTCCATGCATGGCCGTATTTTAGTTAAAATTGTCTTAGATGCACATGAAAGGGGCTTTTCAACAATAGTATGGGAAGAAAGTTTTATTTAAATAGTAAATTAGACTAGGGATCAAGCTAAGGTGTTAGACACAGGTAGGGACATAAGCTAAGGTGTTAGACAAAAGTGAAGCAATACATGGGATAAGCTTAGTGCAAGAATTTTAAATACAAAATATTTTAAAGTTAAATTATGAGATCACTCAACTTTGAACTTTGATGTAAACTGCAATTTGTTATTAACATTGAAATGATCTTCAACTTGGTTAAAATTTTTAGAAAAGATGAATTAAGCCCATTATATTATACTTTTAGGCCGGGTCATTAAAATCCAAAAATAAAGGCTATTAAAGGGCTAAGCACGCCATGAATCCTTCAAAAGCTCCCGCATTGTTCAAAATAAAACACGCCAAATAATCTTACCCTTAAAAAACCTGTTCTCCATCCAAATATCACTACCACAGTAATGCTCAATCGTGAATTCTGCACAGATTACAATTAGTCCATTGAAGGTGTTGAATTAACAAACACTAGCCATCACCTAAGTTTTCCGCATCTGTTGACAAACATAACCACTAGATAGGATGAATTTCCAATGGTGGTGAGCTGTTTTTTTCTGCTAAAAGAAACTATTTAAGTTCACTAGATGGAGAATACAGCCGGCATCTTTACGAGCACTTGGCACCTGGTGGGTACTAGTACAAATTGCATGAACAGGGTTTGCACTCCTAATAAAATCAGTGCACTTACATGGACAATTTCTACTCGAGGCTTGTAGGGAAGTAGATTTGGAGATCGTCCTGTGAGCAGCAATCGTGAATGGCGAGGCTGTGCTCATTGGCCAAATGCAAGAGGCATATAAAGCACAGATGGGGCGAGATATCGGTCAATGCAGCAGCTGTGCAGTCTACTGGAAATTCTTCCAGGAGCTGGTGGAATGAAATGCTCTTCTCACGACCCTAATAATTCATACGAGGAAAATCAGGCTGCCAACTGAGCTATCAAATGTGACAATTACTTGATAACATACACAAAGTAGTACTTATAAATGCAAACAAAAACTAATTTCTATAAACTCAAACTGACTATCGATGTTTAGAAGAAGAAAAAAACTACTTTATCAATGTTGTGATAATACTAGTAAAGCCTTCAATTAAATCCAAACACCAAAGAAAACAAACCCATCCTACCATCTAACACAAATTAGTAATCTTTTAAATCTTGGAGCAGATGAGACATGGAACCGCTAGGGCATAAATTTATATTACACTGACCATTGAGTAAAATTAGTACTTAGTTAGCAAATGAAAGAGTACCATGTACTACACATCTATTGTATAAAAAATGACCTGAAAGATATCAAGCTTTTCAACAGAATCCTGCATGCTTCTCCATAAAGTTTCCTTAAGGGCGTGAACATCAACTTGTTTAGATGCCTTATCATATTGGACTTCAATCTTCTTTACCTGCAGCGAAGTCTTGTTCGCTTTAACATTAAAACTATTTACATATTCGTAAAACTAGAAGCCATAAACGTCCAATATGGCAACATAAGCAAAATTGTCAGTTTCATATAACATTTAATCACTGACCTGTCGTGGTTGAGAAACAAGATTATTAGAATCATCACCATCATTATAACCCCATCCTTCATCAAATTGATCATTTTCATTGTCCCATGATCCAACTGGATCGTTGACATCATCCTCATCTACATTTTCATCTGAACAAATAAACAATAGCAACACATAAAAAGTGTAAAATCCCAAATGTTTAAGGCACATCCAACAGCGAAGAAAGGGTAAAGTAGCAGAATAGATGCATGCAAAGTGGCTGATGACTTTGTTAAGCTTTTTATACAGAAATTCTTGTTTACAAACTTCTTTACCATTAATTATCGTGGCAAGTTTTTTTCTCTCACAACAACCATACCATAAATATTCCACAAATATTATTCCCAGTTAGCTACTTTAAAAAATACAAACCTTGAGGAAAAACTTACACAAGGGAAACAAAATTACTAAACGAAACTCAGTATTTACACTTACAATTGACTTTTCGTTTGCTCTTTGGCAGGCACTGGAAAGAAGAAACACAATAAGCTCAGCATCCCAAAACCATCGTCTATGAAGCAAGTACGCCAGAATTATAAAAATACTTACCATCACATCCTCAAGTAGAAAAAACTTCGTCAAATTCTCTGGTTGATAGTGGCAATCTTCAGGAAGTAAAGTATAACACAAACGCCTGCTTTTTGGAAGTAACAAAGTTTTTTTATTCTTCGGAGGCGCAAAAACTTCTAGCACTCCCCTTTTATTTGGCCGCCCAAAGTCAATGTCGGATAATGCCTTCTTTGCATTTTTTGGCTTCTTAGCCGCCATTTGACTTTGACCTTCTGACAGTGAAACTTGTTCTGAATCTGCAAAACACTGTTTGCCGTTTAAGAAAAAGTTTGCTCAAAATCATCTCTTTAAATCGTGAAACGTAAAATTGAACCAATGTTATTAACCTTTAGCTTTCCGATACTTCCAATGATCAGGACCAGCCCATGCATTTTGTTTTGAACTTAATCCCAAGCCCAAGTACAAAAAGTCAGCAACATTTTCTAATTGTCCATGAGCATCAAAATCATGGGCTACATAACTGGCTCCTTCCTACAAAACATAACTAGCGAGTTAGAGCAGTCAAATGTGTTTCAACCGTTAAAAAAATCAATAAGGTGAGTCCAGGAGGCCTGACATTTTCACAACTCTCATTGGCATTGTCAGGTTCATAAGAACCTGAAAAGTTCTGGTCCATAAATGTTGTGTTCTCATCCACGCCAGCTGGGCCCTCGTGGTCAAAGGAATGGGATGCATGATCATCAAAAACCTCATCTTCCAACTCAGGTTGGTTCTCGTGGCAAGAAGAACTTTGAGCTGCTACATTCTGATCATCTAACAAATAGGATGGCCTCTGATTGGCTTCGTTAAATCGACTAACTATATCGCTCAAAGTTGGTGAAATATCAATCTTTTTGAGCATATGTGTTATCATCTGCTCAACACAATCTGTTTTTGAATAATTTAATCTTAGCATGGAGAAGTTAAAAAATGACATTGTAACAGAATCAAACATGAGTAAATAGCACCTTTTGCGAAAGATATATCAATCACTTCCTCTTCTTCAGTTTCTTCAGTATTGGATGATCTATTTCCCGGCCTTTCAAGTGAGTCAAATAGAACTCGGCAGCCCGCATATACCCCAAGATTATTCAAGAGGAGACCCTTAGCTCCACCTTCATCAAATAGCGCTGATGTTTGTTTATATAGAGGATCGACTGTAAAGGCCGCTGAATAAAGAAAGATATCAATATCAAAAACCGTATTAACATAACCAAGTAGGAAGAACCAATAAAACAGCTATTAACAATATGGGGATGGTACCATCAAACTTCTTCACATTAAGGGCTTCAAAAGATGATTCCAATGTAGACAATGGTGACACCTGCATAAATTGAACCACGTCAAAAGAACACATAGAGCATTAAATGTTCACTAAAATTACAACTTCTGACAAACCTTTTTCTCTAGGTCTTTCTTAGACTTTGCATCCTCTTGCTCATCATTTGCTTCATCTCTTGAATCAATAACCTCTGTCATGGTCCGCCATAAGAAATGATGTTATATTCGTGCAAAATCAAGAGTGACCATTTGTTGTCAGCCATGTGAGTTTGAACTGACAAAAATATTGCCCCATTAAACCAGATATCTATGACCAGAGATTGTTATTCATTCAAGCTCATGGCAGAGTCGATGGGTAATATTTCAGGAAATAACTACCAGAACTACGGGTACTGTACTTACTACTTATTTATGTTATATGCTACATCATAAACGCAACAGCTTAACTACTTCAGACATATACATTGTGCATAACATAGGAATCAACTGGAAAAAATTATCCGCTAAAAAGTAGAATGCTTGGCTTGGGGGAAAAAAGATTCAAAAATTTGGCCTTACATACTAGTTAAAACTAGTAGGATAAGATCACCTTAAAAATGCACAATAATAATTCATTACTTTCCCATTAAACACCAATACACATTTAACGCATTGCTTTTCATATCAATTGCTTCAAGCAAGATGCATAGTTCCAGCAAAGCAATAAAAAATGAGTACCTCCATCATCTTCGCGGCCCGCCCTATTGATCCCGCCAAGCACTTTGTAAGCCTCTGAATGCACCGAGTCCACCCGCAGTGAGTATATCTTGACTCCAGCTTCAAGCGTACAACTTGCCTAAGCGCAAAGAACCACAAAACCCGCATTTTCCCCCCACCTTCAAACGTAAAACGGATACAAAAACAGTCTTACCTTCTGAAAATTAGTCTCGGCAATTTCCTCAACCTCAACCTTGACAATTTCACTGAGATGGTCGATCAAACTAAGCTCCCAAGTATTCTTCTGGTTAATTTTCTGCTCACCCCCCCCAACCACAAAATCCCAACCATCACCAACCACCAAAAATACCCTAGATTTCAAAATTTCACCAACAAAAACTAGAAAAAATTCAAACCCACATTTTCGCTAGCGAGTTTGATGCAGTTCTGAAAAAGTTCAGAAATCTGCTCCCTGTTCAAGAGATCCGGCGGGTCCATCGGCGGCGGCGGCTGCGCGGCGGACTTCCGACGGCTGGCCGCCGCTCGGGCCGCCCGGGCCTGGGCGCGCTCGAGCTGGTCGTCGTTGGAGCCGAGGAAGAAAGGGCTTGTGGGGGACTGCAGGCGAAGGGACGCCATGGCTGACTTCTTCGGCGACGCAAATTCCCCCATCCCTTCCTCTTCTTCTTCTACCGATCCGTTGCTGCACCGAGCCCCAACAACAACCGCAAAAAAACGCAAAAAGTTGGTATCTTTGCGGCGATTTGATGCAGAAAAACTTGAAAATTTGGGGAGAGATCGGAGAAGATGATGGAAGGATCAACCGATAAATGGCGGCATTTTGTATTTTTCTCATCCCTTCAATTTTCATGGGTAGAATGGTCAACAAATATTTGCTTTTGAGATTTGAAAAAAGAGATTCCCGCCCATTTTCTCCCAATTTGTCATTGATTGGATTTTAATTTTGAGGATTAGGGCTACCCTCGTGAACATTAGACATTTAACTCGACTTGATTTAACTTGAAATTTGACATTTAAATATTCAATATTGAATTCGACTCGAATTCAAATCCTACGACTCAAGTTTAACCAAGACAATATTTGACTCGACTCGACTTAGATATAACTCGAATTTGACTTGATAATATAATATAATAATATATATATATATATAATAAAATATATATAATATCACTTACCTAATCAAAATACATTTAAAATCGTAGATAAATCTTATTATTGACTATTGATATAATTTTTTAAAAATAATTTTACTATAATAAAAAAATGAAAACCAATTTTAATCAACATAAGTCTACTACCTGCAAAAAATCTTTGTCACATTAATTCAATTATTTATCATGGCTTAATTAACTAAAATTGTAAGGTTAATAAATTATGCATGATATGGTTTATATAAAAAACAGTCTACCAAAAATGTGGATAAGATAACCAAAAGATTTACAATTTATTACCAAGGTCAAAATATATATGTATAAAAATATTATACCTATAATTGGGTTTCTACATGATTCGACATCCATCAATAAGCCCATTGTAAAACCTGTGACTCGAGTAAGTTTTAACATTAGCAAACTAGTCGGTTTAACTGTTGGTTCAGTTGTAAATTATGAATGAAAGTGGTTAAATGTACTTGAATATATATATGATGATAACATAAGAAAGATGACGAAAAATAAGTTATCACAGTATATGAAAGCATGCATTATATTTTTTTATATATTTAATCGTAAAATTATTTTTAGCAGAATAACGCATTAGGATGTGTTATATGGCAATTTGGGTGGGTTATTAGTTATAGAACACGTCCTTGTGATGCTATATCGTGTTTCATATTATATGGGATTTGTTCCTATTTTTTGGATTTTTTTATAATTTATAACGGGTTAAATATTATTTTTGACTCGGGTCAGAATCGAGTCAACTTTTATTTACGATATCTCCACAGACCCATTTCTTCCCCCCACACAATGCTTCTCATTCCCCCAAACCCTCAACGCCACCCTCCTTCTCCATCACCAACGCCACTTCCTGCCGCACCACCACTAGTCATTGTTAGAACATCGCCGACCATTCCCCCCACC
>JAVDBV010049905.1:0-10026 GCA_032619315.1 Piper longum
ACCGCGCCGCCGCGGCTGCCGGCGACTGGAGAACCGTTTTGCCGGTGCCGTCGAAGTCGAGCTCCGGCGGCTCCCTCCATGGATTCCTACGCCTCCACCGCCCTCGCAGGTCCCAAAGCCCTCACCATTTTCATCGTTCCGATTGCTCCCAGCGATTTTCTCACTTCTGCTTGTTTTTTTTTCTTTCTTGGTTGCAGTGAGGCAGAAAGTTCAGAAGTTTCTTACCGCTGCTTGCGCCGGCGATCTTGATCTCTTCAAAAGTGAGCTTCTTTTGGATGTTTGATGAGTTGTTCGTGCTAGAAAGCTTGTTTTTTTTTTTGAGGTGTTGGTTGGTTGTTCTTTTTTTTTTTTTAATGATGGTAGAGTTGGCGGGAGAGTTGAAGGAGGAGGGGAAGGGAGTGGAGGAGACCGTGGCGGGCGTTAAGGACGCGAACAATCGGGGCGCTCTTCACTTTGCTGCGCGAGAGGGGAAGGATGAGGTCTGCCGGTATTTGGTGGAGGAGTTGAAGTTGAGCCACATTGTTGACTCCAAGGATGACGATGGTTTGTCACTACTGTGCTTGTATGAAGTTTGTTTGTCTATATCTATGTTAAAAATTTATAGCTTTTGTAACACCTATATTGAAATCAACTTCTGTTATTGTCATTGATTTTATTTATTCATGCCTGACATTAGACTAACCATGGAAGTTTTGAATTATAATTTGGGAAATATTTTATTCTTCTGTAAATGGTTGTGTTGGTCTAAAGGACTGTTTTATGGCTTCTCCAATGTCTAAATATTGAAAGCAGTTTATGTTATTGTCATTGGTTTTCTTTATGCATGCCTCATATTGGACTATAGAAGTGTTAATGATGATGATGCTGACTGTGGAGAAATTATTTTGTTCTGCAGAAGGAGGCCTTTCATTTCTATGTGTGCAATTTGATGCTTGTTTTTTCAGGTGATACGCCTCTGATTCATGCTGTAAGGCAGGGACATGTGGACCTTGCTAAGTATCTTGTTGAACATGGTGCTGATCCTGCAGCTTGTAGTGAATTGGGGGCTACTGCTTTGCATCATGCTGCTGGCATAGGTTTGAATCACTCTTTTTTTATTGAAAAAAGAACATGTGTGTATTGTTTTGGATGCCCTTTATTAGCAATACATATCACCAAGAGATATTTAGGGACAGGTACTTTGCAAAGCAGCATTCTTTGTAGCTTTTGATTGTGAAATTAACATCATGTTTGAAATTAGCAACGATAATTGCTTGTGTCAGAGATGGATGTGATGGGAAGAGCTATGTGCTTGTATTTTAGTTTTCTTGTTATTTTTTCTTTCATAAAAATTTTTGGGAGTGTTTTATGCAATCATAAGTTTCATTTCTATTTGTGTCTTGATTAGAGTTCAGAAGTCAATCAGAGTTATAATTATTAAATTAATTCCGCAAATAGGTGTTTCTCCTAATCATGCTGAGTACTAGAGTGTCACATAGTTGTTTTCTAGCTTTCTGCTCTATGATTTTTTTCTTACCATCATCTTGTTGATCACACGAGTGACTCTTCTAATCATAATTTATTTGCTATTTTGAAATTATTCTTCATTAGAGGGAAATTATTCCAACATAAACTATTGGAATTTTCAAATGGGAGTTTTGAACTGCTCTTTTGGTTTTTATGAACTGTTATACAGGCAATGTTGAATTGATAAGTTTTCTGCTATCTAGAGTCGATGTGGACTCACAAAGCGATGCTGGAACTCCATTAATCTGGGCAGCTGGTCATGGGCAGCAGGAGGCTGTGAAGCTTCTTTTAGAGAATAATGCTAATGTGGGCAACTAACCCTTTTTGTCAACGCAAACTTCTTGATTGTAAACTATACTATGCCATTCACTGAGCATCATAAGCTTATGAAAGGATAATTTTCAGTTCATGATACTGGAAATTTTAATTTCTAGATTTTTTAACAATCCAAACTTATTATTGTCCTGTCTCTTTTGTAGCCTAATGCAGAAACCGATGATAACGTCACTCCATTGCTGTCAGCTGTGGCAGCAGGTTCCCTACCATGTTTGGAGCTTTTGATTCAGGTCTGGCTAATTATGCTGTATATTACTATTGTGCTTATTGGGTGAATGAAATTTGAGATATTTTCGAGTAATATTTTTACATGAGTTCTCTGAAAAAAGAAGCAGATGTCTTACTATATTTTTCTTTAAGATAATGCCTACTCAATTTTGACACTGTTGAGCGGATAGTGATAAGTTTTGATATTCATAACTATTCTTTTCTTTAAGAAAATGCTTACTCAATTTTGACACCGTTGAATGGTGATAAAGTTTTGATATCCATATTGTGGTCTCTGCTGATGGATAGGTTTGTGGGGTAACTTTGACTAGTATCTGCACTAATCGGATTCTGACGGGTGTTAGCACTGGGAGGTCTTATGATGTTGGCACCGCAGGGTTTGGCATCTGCATGAACAAATCCCATGAACTACATCATCGATTAAATCAACTACAATATATATACGTGTGGGTTTCCATCTCTAATTGGAACCAAACACAGTAAGGAAAATAGAAGGAAATTAATTTAAACAAAATTACAACTTAAAAAAATTCTAACACAAGCAAAATCCCTAATATCACAAAACTCTTCAAATAAGCAAATTACCTACTTTGATGTCCGTGTCAGATTCTATCGAAGCAAGCCAATGTTTATAAAGTGATGGTTACATCCTACCCACACTTTTTGGGAGATATTTAATGCTCTGATTTTTAGACAACCAATTATTAAATGTTTCTTCAAAAACTACTCTCTTACCAAACAACTTAAAGTACATTTGTTGTAGTATTTCTCACACATGAAAACATGAACATGCTATGTGAATATGTAAGAAAAATACATCAGTCTTCTGGTTTAGGAGCTTTTTCTTCCTCATGTGGGTTATAAACTCAAGACCAAAGGTTCTCATACCTTATATAAATTTTCATATAGCCACTCATCTTAAACGCTTATGTTGATTTTACATGGATTACAAATATTTTAATCTTACCACATTGATGATTTTCTTCATTTGGACTAAAAAGTGCTAATCTAACCATCCCGTAGTTGATTGCTTTCTTTGTTTTTTGTTACCATATGGCATTCATGCTATAGTCTTTAATTGTATACTGACTGAGATTTTCTTCTTCCATATAGGCTGGTGCAAAAAGCAACGTTGTTACTGGTGGGACCACTCCTTTGCATATAGCGGCAGATCATGGTAATATGGATGTTCTCAACTGCTTATTAAAAGCAGGAGCTGATCCAAATATTTCTGATGAAGTGAGGCCAATTCCTTCTGATCTTCTATAATCATGCATATGTATTGCTTTTTCATTTACATTAATCTTACGGAAATCTTTTCCTGGTACACATTAAATTTTATACAATAATTATTCTTTTGTTTTATTAGGATGGGCTGAAACCAGTTCAAGTTGGTGCTGCTCGAGAAAACCATGATGCTGTCAAACTTCTTTTACCTTTAACTTCTCCTACACAAGATTATCCAGACTGGACTGTTGATGGATTAATCAAGCATACGCAGTTCGAACAAGATAAACAGGTTGTTTTCCTTTTCTTTAGAAATCATCATCAAAATTAATTATCAATGAAAAAAGTGATTTTACTGTTTATAACTTGAAAGCGTTTATGTATGCATGTAGTTATTGTGTTTCAGTTGCCAATTTTCAGCCTTAAAAGTTACTGTCTGAGTCTTTCTTTCTCACATCCACATAAAGCTTAATTGTTCTCTTAGATTGAGTTCTATATCTATGGGTGAAATAAAATCGTTTCTGGATAGAAGGACAAATTGGATGCTTGTCCTCTTCAAAATTTAAAACTTTTTTTTTAAAAAAAAAATTGTAGTTGTAGCAAAATGATGTTTGCTACTCTTGAGGGCCCCTTTTTTGTATATGTACCTGCTTAACCTGTGAGAAATAATGTTTGGTTAATTATGGAACTAAATTATTTTTTTCATGCTTTTATCTATTATAAGACATTAAGAACTGCAAAATTGATGAATACTCGGCACCTGTAGTGAGAACTTAATGGGCATTTTGTTCATCAATTAACTCATTTTCCTTCCCCATAATTCTATTATGCTCAGCCTCTCAAGGATGTTGCTTCCTCAAATAATGGAAATGCTCAGAAACATGTGACCGAGGTATGTATTAATTTTACCTGCCACCGGACTATGGGATTTATTTCTCTCAAATTTTTTGTAGTTGGAATTTTTTTGGCTCTGTCACATACCCATGACAAAATAAATAGTGTTCTGGTGACCTGTACTCTCTTCTAGCCTGAAAAGTTCTTCATGAGGTTGCCTTTCCAATGCAATCTGCAATGAAAATAAACTAGAGTATAGACGTAGCTAGCACCTTCCTCTAGGTTTTCCTTGATCTTCAATGAAGAAGAACAAGAAGCAAAGGATATACAAACTAAACCTAGCAGCAATAAAACTGGAAGAAACTTCTATATGGACGACGTATATGTATAAAGTAGAAGATTTCTATCTAGAAAAGACTCATAATACGCTAAGACTCCTAGTGCAAATAGAAACTCTATCTACTAACTCAAATAAAACATCTAATTTGGAAATGTAGAAATCCTAACTAAAATAGGAAAGCTGTAAATAAACATCATCTGAAGTAGGATAGTAACTAAAAATACAAATTAGGAAATTGCTATTGTTTATGTCTCCTAGAATAGACTTTAGTTAACTTAGGATGTTCAGCCTTGTGTAGTACTCTTCTTTAATGTTCTCCCCATCTATATGTGGCGCTAAACTCGGCTGCAAATCTGAAATAATATCTTGATACTCAACGTCATCAATTCCCACTTCTGAAAAAGAGCTTGCCCTCGAGTTCTCAAGTTAAAATTCTCCCAAGTAGGGTTGAAGATGCACCACATTGAAGGTATCATGGATATTCCACCCAATCTTGGAGTTGAACTCTATTTCCAAACACCTCCAATCTTGCACATGGTCCAATTTGCTTAGGCATAAGCTTGTGATATGTCCCTCGAGGATATTGTTCCTTTGATAAATACACCCACACAAGATCACCTACATGATATGTCACTTCTCTTTTATGACGATCAACATACTCCTTGTATTTATCATAAGAATGTTCCATGTTTGAACGAGCCTGAAGTTGTACAACCTTCACATGATCAACCCAAACAGCAGCTTCCATGTGAAGCTTACTGGTATATAGTAACAGAATCAAATCAAGTTGACCTTGAGGATTCTTGCCCATAAGTATTTCAAAAGGTGAGAATCCTATACTTCTATCCTTAGAACAATTAAACTCAAATTCAATCTCAGGAAGCGCGACATCTCATTTCCCAAAAGACTTGAGTTGAGTGTGCAACATGTTTTCCAAAGCGCGATTAACCACCTCAGTTTGACCATCTATTGTGTGGATGATAAGGACTATTGAATTGTAGAGAAGTACCCATCAACTTCCACAAACTCTTCCAAAACGAAATCATAAACCGAGTATCTCCATTCGAAGTTGTGGTCTTTGGAATACCATGATAGCAAACCAAATTTGCATAGAACAAATCAGTCACCTTTGACGCATCATATGACATCCAACAAGCAACAAAATGTGTCATTTTAGAGAATCTATCAACAACTACAAAGATAGCATCCCGTCCTCTCGTAGTACGAGGTAGTCCAACAACAAAATCTAAAGAAATATTAATCCAAGGACCTTCTGGAATAGTTAGTGGAGTGTACTTGCCTGCATTGGTAGAAGTACTTTTACCCATCTGGCAAACATGACAGCTCTTAACAAAGATAGAAACATCTTGATCCAAAGAATGCCAAAAAAATTTGGGGCATAGTAGATCAATGGTCTTGTCACGAGCAAAATGATCAAAGTTGTGTGCTTCCTTCCCTAGCAAGTGACAAAGAGACCAAGAATGCATTGTGAATGGCCAAGCAATAGGTAACCATCATGGAGAACATATTGTGAACTAACACCACGACTAATAGAGTCAATAATGGGGCCAAAAAATGGATCAGCTGGCAAGATATCCTTAAGATGCTCAAACCCCAAATCTCAATTTGCATACAAGTTACCAAGGCATGTTTATGACTTAATGCATCGGCTACTTCATTCTGAGATCCAGACTTTCTACTTCAGAGTGAAAGTGAATTCTTGGAGCTGATTAATCCACTTAGCATGTCTGGCACTCAACTTCTGTTGCCCATGTCAATATTTCAAAGCTTCATGATCTGAATAAAGTACAAACTCCTTGGGAAGTAAGTAGTGGCGCCAATACTGAAGAGAGCGCACTACAACAAACAACTCCACATCATAAGTGCTATAATTTGAATAAGAACCAGTAAGTTTTTCATTGAAAATTGCAATAGGATGCTTTGAATGACTCAAAACAACACCAGTACCCAACTTTAAGGCATCATAACCTACCTCAAACAACTTCTCAAAAATAGGCAAAGCTAGACATGGAACCTCAGTAAGACACTTTTTGATCAAATCAAATGTATCATTTGCTTCTTGAGTCCAAAGAAACTCTTTATTTGCCATCAAATCAGTAATAGGAGCCATGATAGAACTGAAATTCTTGATGAAATGCCGGTAGAAACTAGCTGGAAAGATCGAACTTGAGAAATGGTAATAGGAGTCTTCCACTCTTGAATGACTTTGATCTTACTTTCATCTGGCTTCAAACCCTCAGGAAACTTCATATCCCAGAAAATCACTTTGGAGACACAAAAGAAACACTTAGAAGGATTAGCATATAATTTCTCCATATACTGTAGTAAAAACTTCTCTTAAGTGTGATAAATGAGAAGCTGCATCACGACCATAAGCAAGGATGTCATCAAAATAAACGACAACAAACTAGCCAATGAAAGGCCGCAATGTCTCATTCATGACCCTCATAAATGTATTGGGAGCATTAGACAATCCAAAGGGCCTAACTAATCATTCATATAATCCTTCTCGATTCTTGAAAGTAGTTTTCCACTCATCACCCGACTTGATTCGAATCTGAAGATATCCACTCTTCAAATCAATCTTTGAAAATATAGTACACCCACTTAAATTTTCCAACATATCATCAAGGTGAGGCATAGGAAAATTATAACGCACTGTTATTTTGTTCACAGCGTGACTAGCAACACACATTCGCCAAGAGCTATCCTTTTTTGGTACTAGTAAAGCTGAAACTGCATAAAGACTAGTCTCTCTCGAATAAAACCGTGAACCAGAAGCTCTTCAATTTAATGATGAAGTTCTGTATATTGATCTGGAATCATACGATAATGTGACCTATTTGGAATTGTCGCATCGAGGAAGAGATCAATTTGATGTTGGATACCCCTTATAGGTGGAAGTCTAGGAGGAAGCTCATCAACTAATACATCTTCAAACTCTGAAAGAACCTCTTGGTATTGAGGCGTCAAGGAAGAGACAACAGGTGTAGGAGAGTCCACATGGCAGTGTGCAATTAATGCAAAACATATCCCTTCCTTGTCAACTTCAGCTTGAGAATAAGTAAAGAGGAAGGCTGACGAAAGTTGTACTCCTGGGGTTGGCAGTTCATTGTGGATGAAAGTTAACTTGCTTGTTGTTATACATCACAGAATAGAAATTGGTATAGCCATCCCTCTTTACGTTCCGTTCAAATTGCCAAGGTCTTTTAAGTAATATATGACAAATATCCATACTGACTACATCACATAAATTAGTGTCTTTGAAACTACCCATAACAAATGGACCTTGACACCTTTAAGTAATTCTGTATTGTGCTAGAATTAGCTAGCCAAGCTAACTTGTAGGGTTGTGGATGAACATTAGATTTTAGTTTTAGCTTGTTAACAACCTTGTTAGAAATCAGATTCTCACTAGCAGCTGGATCTATAATCAGCTTTGCAGCATGCACTTGAATGTGACAAGTAGTGCTGAAAATAGCATGTCATCTCCAATCTTCTGCAGGCTGCTTTGGAGTAAGAAATAGAGGCCTCAATACAAAATAATACTCTTGAGGATAACCTGTGAAGTCCTCTTGAGTAGGGGTCATCATTAGGCTTATCATCAAGGTCGGAAGGATCATAGTCCTCATCCATCTCACAATCATCATCCCCATGTGTAAGCAACTGTTGTTGATTAGAACAATTAGCAGACACATGTCCGGGCTTTTGACAATTGTAGCATAAAGCACCACTTCTAGGGATTGTAGTATTTGTAGTTCGACCCCAAAAAGAAAGCCATGAAGTTGCTGTTTTAGTCCCATTAGTTGCTGTTGGCTGGGAGCTAGGTAGGAGATGGCCACTAAGGCTTATGACCAGCATTAGAAACACCGCCAACTTTTGTGGCCGAAACCCTTGTGAAGGAGGAAGTGGTCTGAATGAAGCTTTATTTAAAAGGCCCTCAATTATTCTGCTTTGGGAATGATTTCAGCCACATTAGTGAAGTAAAATCTATACAATCTCTCTTGCAAATCAACATGAAGACCCAACAAATACCTAACAACCACCTTAACATCAACTTCAGCAGCTTCAGTGCGATTGACAAGGCTGTAAAACTCTTTTGTATATTCGTGCACTGACTTGTTCCCTTGTCGAATAGCACAAAGTCAAGCAAATAGTTGTTGCTTGTACTTGTATGGAAGGAATTGCTTCTTCAGCTCAACTTGAAAATCAATCCATGATGTGACTTGTAACTCTCCTAACTGCTCACGCTGAGTGCTAAAAGTCTCCACCAAGCACTTGCAGTGTCCCTTAAACGAGATACGATATCATCCACTCAAGCATGAGGGAGAACTCCAGAATTTTTCAGGATGTGTTCAGCAGTTTGTAACCAATCAAGGACCTCATCTGTCCCATAATTACTATGGAATTCCGGAAGATTAAATTTCAGCCTACTTTGCCATTGTTTAGAGTTGACATCAAAGGAGTTTTGTGGAGGAACAGGCTGATGAAAAGTCTCATAGAGTGGATGGTATAAAGGTTTATAAGGTGGCAAAGATGGCTGTCCATCATCATGAGGTAGGGTTGTTTTTGGTTGGCTTAGCTTGATCTGTTGACTGCGGGTATCATGAATGGGAGTCTTGAAGGGGTTTCCATACTTTACAAAGTAGAAGGGGCTGTAATAGCAGGGCTTTTAAGGGCAGGAGAAGAGCTATGATGACCACACACCATAGAGTTTAAAATATCTAGGCAAACTGTAGTGTG
Source organism: Piper longum (assembly GCA_032619315.1). NCBI lineage: Eukaryota > Viridiplantae > Streptophyta > Magnoliopsida > Piperales > Piperaceae > Piper > Piper longum. The sequence goes on from JAVDBV010049905.1 coordinate 9,236, forward strand.
GGAGAGTCTGGCCTACAAAAATATTTGCTGCTGTTTGATATTCTCAACATGGCCAGAAATTGAGTCCACACATTGGAGTAGGGCTGTTTGTCCTTGTAATAACATCTCTAGTTGTTGTATGGTAGGGGAGGAACTATAGGTATCAACAACATGGGAAGAAGACATATTGGCAGCAAATAGGCAGCAAATCAATCGCAGGCATTGCAGGAAATAGAGGCAAATCGATCACAGATAAGCAGCAAATAGAGAGCAATTCGACTGCAATTAGTAATTTGAGACTTGGATGTGTAAAACAATGAATAACAAGAAGTCTATTCTGCTGTTTGAAGAACAGAACTAGTTAGAAGATGCACACGATGGCAAAACAAACTTGATGTAACTCAACTGCACATGATGGTGACGACGCAGCAAACCTGTCCCAAAAATCCAAGGTGTTGGTGGCAGGATGTAGGCAGCAAGCTATGGTAGCAAATCTGTCCCAAACTTACAAGGGAATTGGCAGCAGATTGTGGACAGCAAGGTGGTGCAACAGCCAAGGCAACCAGAGATCGACAGGCTCTGATAACCAATTGATGCAATCTGCAATGAAAATAAACTAGAGTATAGATGGTAGCTAGCACCTTCCTCTAGGTTTTCCTTGATCTTCAACGAAGAGGAGCAAGAAGCAAAGGATATACAAACTAAACCAAGCAGCAATAAATGGGAAGAAACTTTTATTTAATTCATAAAAACTGTCTGCAAACTACATCGACAGCATATATATATATATATATATATATATGCTGTCGATG
>JAVDBV010049910.1:0-15768 GCA_032619315.1 Piper longum
TGCCGGCCCCTGGCCCGTGTACCCCATCATCCACCCCCCCCCCCGACCTCTTTCCCCCACAGCCCGCGCCACTTGACCCCTTGCCCTACCCTGTCGCACCCTTGGCTTCTGCCCCCTAGCATGTGTCGCTCTACACCACCCTGCATCGTCCCCTCCCCACAACCCCCACCCCTATCCGCCTCCGCCCTTGTCATCCTATGGCCCCCAACCCCAACCCCCACCCCCAAACCCGGCCTCTGCTGCCCTGCGCCTTGCAGCCTATTGGCCCCCGTCCCCAGGCTCCCCCGTCCTGCCCCGATCCACGGCCCCCGGCCCCACTAAGTGGTGTCGTACGGCCTTAGCCGCTCTGCCAGTGGCCATGCTGCTGCCACATGCTACCTCGATAGGCCTCGCCACCACTGCGGACCGTCTCCCTTGCATGACACGTCGTGTGTTGGGGCCTAAATATTTTTTGATTTCTTTTAAAAATTGTCACAGAAATTTGATGAGAAGTTTAACCACCTACCATGCCATTATTTTTCGGTTACTACCCTTTACCGTTTTGTCCCCAAATTCATCATTCAAATTTGACTGTGAAATATTTTGATGACAATTTGTTTTCATTTTGACACCGAATTAAATTATATGTGGAGGCTTTAGTCATCGAAATTTTCGATTACCCCTTTTGACACCGTACCATGCCATTATTTTTTGGTGACTATCTATTCATTTTGTCCCAAAAAATTTTTGTGATAGAAAACATGTTTACCACTACCGAAAAGATTCTTGGTATTTTGTTGTTGGTATTGACATGATATCATTGTTAATTTGTGTATGTGTGTGTATCATCTCTGTGAGTCCTATATATACTCTCGAAGAATATCATTCTTTTCATGAGTATCACATCACCTTGTTTTCTTAATATTCTAGGCTACTAGCTAGAATTTGGTATACACGATCACGAAGATTATGTATCGATCACATTATTATTATTATTATTATTATTATTATTATTATTATTACTCATTGCAGCGCCATGGCTCTTAGTCGACTTAAAAATAATAAAAAGTTAAGTAGAATAACTGTATCGTGACTCTCAATGCCAAAAGTTTCAACAGTGCAGCCTCCACTTGAATGGAAAGTCTATGTATCTTAGTGCCGCAACATTGGGAGCTAGCACCGCCACAATGAGGGTCAACACTGTAGCTCTCATACCTATTGTTAAATTAATGTTTATTTGATCTTCAAACATTATATGCTTTATGTATGCTTATTTGAAGATTATATGACCTTAGTATAATATTAAATACATGTTGTGATGACATTTAACATGTTGAGTGAGTGCTGAAATCAATTGTGGTCATGCATGCATACATTTACATTCTAGTTGGGTAGTGATGTATAATGCTATTTCATTTCTTAGACTAGGAAGGTGATAGTTTAGACGTTCCGGAGCTCCATTGATCAGGTCATTTAGTTGTAATTTGGGAAATTTTACGATCCTTATGCAGTTTTTATATGATTAAATAGTTTATTCAAATTGTGATTTGATGAATATGAAAAGATGTCAAACCTAATAGAAGTAAGGTGATGTGACTAAAGAATAAATGAAAACTAAAACACATGGTTTTAATGTTTTGTTAAATCAAAGCAATGGTGGGGCCTAGGGTTAACTTGTAATAAAAGAGAAATCAGTTAAACTGACGGGTCATATTGATAAAACTTAGGGTATCAACTCTAACTAGTGCTCGAGTTGGGGAAGTTAGTATAAACTTGCAGCGTTTATGATTATTTGTGAGGGCTTATTTGGAGAGTTACATGACCGATATCATCATGCAAAACCTAAGAGTTGAGAAACAAACTCAAAAATTGCTCACGGTCAATGAGTAACAAAATCATATGAATAAGGTTAATAATAATAATAATTTTCTCTTATTTTATTGTTGTGAAAAGATGAGCTGAAGATGTATATGGTACATGCCTTTAAATCAACAAATATAATTCATGAAATATGAATGTTAGAACACACTACAAAAGTATGTAATGAGATAACTTAGTGGGATCAAATCACTACAAAGGGTGGCAATTCTCACAAAAACATGGTAAAGGAACAAAACTAATACAAAGGTTAGTAAATCCCAGTTGTATAAAAAATGGAAGCGTAAAGATGACTAAGGGGCTTACTGTAACACCCCGCTTCGGTTCACCCGCAAAATGACCCGGAAATGTCACCGGCGACCAAACCGTTTGCTAATCTACTGGATTCGGTTAAACCGACCCAAATCTACCATCAATGTCTTAAGACAGAGATGTAAACATGCAAGACATGAGTGATATACTTGGGTTCTAATGCTTGTCCTACATGCATGCCATGATATGCAAATAAAAGCAGAACGAACAAAGTAAACGAGAAATCCGAAAAAAAATATCTATTTCAATAGAAAAATGGATAGAGTTTCCCCTAAAAGTACAATAAGGGCCAACCTATCCACAACAAGGATATATATGTATTTTATCAAAATGATGTAAAACATGAAAATCGATAATCACATGCCATCATCATCACTTTCACTTTCACCTGAGCCGAGTCTGAGCTCCAAGGCTCCTTATTCATTCATATATCTATTTATTTCATAAGCAGTTTATTAAAACATAACGCATTAAAATTTCAATTCACATAACATTAACACACATTCATCAAACATTACACACAGCAAGTACATGTGTGCGCGACTCTGTGTTGCTCCTCCGCAATCCCGAAATAGCTTTCAATGATCGCAATCCACACCTACATATATATATGAAAACTGTCAGTAACGAGTGTTACCGGCCCGGAAAATAATTAATATCAAACTGGCACAGGAGAACTAACCCTCTTGTTGAATTAAAACCATATACTTCCTTAAGAACTCTCACAAGGGCACTAATGGGAGCTGTCACTCTCGAGTCGACAGAATCCCCTTTCCATATCGTTCTCTTGCCTCGGCCGTTTCATTTATTGCGTCTTGCATCAAACCTCATTCTCGTTCATCTCAGCCCTCTACATCCTCCATATTACTCCTGACCTTGAGCATGAAGGCCGAGTACTTTCAGGCAGTCGCCTTCAGTACCCTTTGAACCACAAGTCTAGACATGCACTGTATTTAACAGTACCCGTAAACCTCTATGTTCTCCGGGTGTGAGGAACTCAAACGCGGAGTTGTCATGAGCCCGCTTTGACTGGCCAACGCCCTCTCGAGTAGCGTGGTCGTCGAATTCCCCTGTCACACATCTTGCCGAAAATACGAAAACTACATATGTATAGGCCTGGGTAGGGAATTTAATAAAATAGGCCTGAAGGCATCATGAGCTGGAGCTGAATTTCAAAAACATACTCGAGGGATCTCATCCTCGAGGGTTATTAATCTCAGAAAACTGTTCGACTAAATGGCTCGAGTTGGGTGGGATCCGATAAAACGTCACTTAACTTGTCCTGTAAGTAGAAAACCAAACATCCGATGGAATAGAGAGCAAAATAGAGGCGAGTCCTAAACGGATCTGGTAGAAGCTCCAAGCGTGGTTGCGCACCTAAGCGGCAAGCTCCTACTCCGTACCTACACATCAAAACTAAATACTAACGCCCGTTTATTATGCATTCACACACCCTATAGCATATACACATCATCACACATCAATCAACATACATTAATAATAATCAATATAAGTTTTCCTAATCAACGTTGCATTAGATTACAATAGTTTTTTAATCGACCTAATTAATCACTTAACATTCATTTTAATATCACACAATCACATACATCCATATTTTTATGAACATAAAAATACATAACACATCATTCATTCAATCATACTATCATAGCATGTTGTACTAATAATCATTAATTCTAAATAATTAAATTAAATAAATTATACCTCGCGCATCGTCGACAATCGATGACGGCTAGGGATTTGTCGCGCGTGTCGGAGCTCGAATTCGGCGCTCAACGGCATCCAAAGTTCGATTAGGCTCGTCTAGACGAACTCGGTGGAAGACCAAGCAATTCCGATCTTCCGGCAAGTTCAGCGGTTTTCCGGCGAGTCCCGGCAGTTTTTCGACTACTGTCACGGCGGGGCAATCGGGGGTAAGGGTCGGCTTCATCTCGACGAGCCCGACCCAATGCTGGTGACGACACAGCTAACCGCGATGGCGATGGCCATCGGCGGCGTCACCAAATCTGGCCAGCGCAGTGGGTCGCTCCAATCGGGCCCACGGCCGGCCTCGGTGGCAGCGCTGGGTAGAGGGAAAATGTGTGGGAAGTCAAGGAGGTGGTCGTCGGCGTCACAGCTGTGGCGGCGCGACCCGGGTGGCGGTGAATCGACAAGGGATGGTGGCGGCGTCGCGGCGACTTGATCGCGGCCGGGCTTGGTCGGGGCTGCATGGCGATGGCACGACGAGTTGGATGGCGGGCGATCGGCGGCGACAGCGACCTCAAGGGGTGGCGGCTAGGATTTGGGAGGGGTGGAATGTGTCGGGGCTTGGGGGAGGGTGATGAGAAGTGTAGGGTGGAAAACTTGTAATTTAGACTTAACTCGACACCGACTCGAGTCAAGAAAAATTCTAACTCGTAAGAAATCCTAAAAAATACAGAAAAATAGGGGAAAATCCCATAAAATAAAAAAAAATATCACAGCTTCCAAATGACATGATCTATAACTAATAACCCATCCTAACTACCCAACAACGCGTCCTAATGCGTTAATCAACCTAAAACTATTTCTACAACAAATCAATAAAAAGAAAAAATTACTGCATACTTTCATATATTCTGATAACTCATATCACATCATCTCTTCGATGTTATCAGCATATATTCAGGTATATATAACTCTCATCGCTCATAACTCACGCGGGTGTCGACTCAGCGTGATATCTATGAACTGACTCGACTCGAACCGATGGTTGAACCGACTGGTTCGCTGTAAGAAAATCGTGACTCGAGTCACGGGTTTTACACTTACACTCTAATTTAATGTGAAATTAGATTTATTAAGTGGTTAATTAATGTAATAATTAATTGGTTGTAAATTTTGATTAAATCATATTTATACTTGTACATATATAAGTACATGACTCAATACTGGTTACTTAGTGCTGAGTGGATAAAGTTTATCTTTGTACGCAGGTTAGTAAGTGAAGATCTAGAGAGCGAAGGGATGGACGATCAATAGTTGAATTATCTTTATTTTTATATTAGTATGCATTATATTTCCATGTAATAAGAATAATAATTTGTGAAAACTTTTATTAGGTTGTTGATCCGGTATATGGAACTTGGATATTTTTTTATTTTGTTATGAACTTATTATTAGTATATTATATGGAGATTGACAAGGTTGGGCTCTATTATATTTTATGAGCACTATTGATACTATTTTATTAATTTCATTATTACATTATTTTATCAAGTAATGTTCTATCCTTTGGATTAATTATTTATGAAAAGGGCAGGTCATTATAGTGGGTATCAAATGTTGGTTGGTCAATTTTTCATGTTATACTACTAAGAAGTTTACCTTGTTCAAATATTTAGGTGTACCCCATCCCTTAAATATAGAATAATGGGATTAACTAAATTGCTTCATATGTGTGTATCTCTTCCTATTGTTTAGTTGGCAGAAAACAAAATTACTAATCAGCAACTTCACTAGTTACTTCAATAGAAAATGAATAGATTCAGGCTTAGCAATAGCAAATTCAAAATCTAAATGTTGCTTTGAATCAGGTGGTTGGAGGAATCCAAGTCATCAATCAAATTTGGTGAATGAGGCTAATCCAGGAGTAGGTGGAGTAGGTAATCCAGGAGTAGGACTCTGCATTGGTGATCAATTTCGTAGGAAGCGAGTTCAACACCATTGCTTGGCTTGAATTTCTAGCGGTGTTTAATGTCTGATACTATCCAGAATAACTAAGAGAGTAAAGAGCTAGAGAGTTCTCTAACTTGAAGCAAGGGGATATGACTATTCGTGATTATGAAAAAACTTTTATTCGGTTAAAGAGATTTACATTGAATGTGTGTTCCACTAAGAAAGCTTGACAAGTTTATTTGTGGTTTGAGGTTTGCTCTCAAGGATAGAGTTGTGAACTGAAGAACACAGACACTAGCTGAAGCTATGGAGAATGCAAGTCTATCTGAAGAAGTTTTGAATGTCTAGTTTAGACCTCTCAAGAAGGATAAGACAACAATTAGTGGCAACAACAACAATAAGAATGTACTAATCAGCTACAAACAGCTCAGAAGAATGGACAGTATAATAACAACAATAATTAGAAGAGGATGAATGAGGACAACCAACATGGGAAGAAAGAGAAACCAAGCTGCCCTATTTGAAAGCGTAGGCATATCGGTGAATGCTGAAAAAATAATATGAAATACTTTGTTTGTGGGGAAGAAGGTCACTTGAAGAGAGATTGTTCCAAGGCTAAAGAGAACAAGGCAATACTGGCAAATCTAAATGTGGTTAATATGGGTGATGCAACTCACAACAATTTTATTCAGGGTATGATTTCTATTCATAAAATTTTAGATATTTTGCTATTTGATTTTGGATGTACACATTCATTTAAAACCTAGGATGTTTGAACCTTTTTTGATAGTTAGTACACCGAATGAGGACAAAAACTAATTGACAAGTATGTATGTTTAATCATAATGAATGTACATAAGAAGTTAATAGTGTGTGATTTAGAAATGAATCATTTGGTGGGAATTGATGTGATTCTAGGGATGGCCTAGTTGTCAAAGAACCATACCATCATATATTGTAAAAAGAAGAATGTGTATCATTCCTTAGAGAGTGAAAATGAGGCAGATATATTGCCTTTTCATGGTGAGGTGCATGCATTCCATTAAGAACAAGTATCCACTTCCAAACATTGATGACTTGTTTGATTAATTGAAAAGTGCAGGTGTACTTTCAACGATTGATTTAAAATCAGGTTATCATTAGCTAAGGATTAGAGATGTTGATTTAGCTAAGAGTGCATTGAAAAGTTGGTATAGATACTATGAGTTTCTTATTATGCGAATTGGTCAAACCAATGCACATACAACTTTTATGGATTTGAAAATTCGTAAATACCTTGATGAGTTTGTAATTGTTTTTGTCCATGATATTGTTATCTATTTTGACAATGAAGATCTCTACGAAAAACACTTGAGAATGACATTGGATGTGTTGAAGAAAAATTAGCTTTATGTCTAATTCAATAAGTGTGACTTTTGGATGAAGGAAATCTTATTTTTAGGTCACATTATATCAAAGGATGGAATGATAGTTGATTTAGTTAAACTGGCAGTGGCCATGGAGTGGAAACAACCGAAAAATGTTACCAAAGTTGGGAGTTTTCTTAGACTTGCAGGCTAGTATAAGAGATTCATCCAAAATTTTTCTACAATTGCAACTCCACTACCTTCTATAATGAAGAAGGATAAGAGACTCACATGGGATTCTAAATTTGAGGAATGTTTTCAGACTTTAAAGAAGTGTTTGACTACAATACCTATTCTTACATTACACGAGGGTGTGGATGGATTTGTTATTTATACAAATGCATCTAACCTAAGATATTGAGCAGTTTTGATACAGGAAGGGAAAGTGATTGCTTATGCTTTAAGACAAATGAAAGTGAACCCATAATTTAGAATTGTTGGTAGTAATATTTGCTTTGGATGTTTGGAGACATTGTCTATATGAAGCTAGATTTGAAGTGTTCATAGATCACAAAAGCCAAAAGTATAACTTCACAACACAAGATCTGAATTTAAGGGAAATGAGATGGTTATAGTTCATTGAGGACTTTCGTATTTCTTATCATCTTGGGAAAGTTAATGTTGTAGCTGGCACTCTAAAAAGAAATTCATAGGGGCAATTATCCAATATAATGGTTAATAAATAGAAGATGATGAAAGATATCATAGAAGTGAATCCAGCATGTAACCTGAACTTATTAATGACAAATTTAAGTATTTCTAATGATCTCTTGGATAAAATTAAAGTGCCTCAAGCTGAAGATGAGGAATTACAAATATTGCCTACTTCTCTAAAATTGATACAAAAAGGAGATGATGAAGTCATTAGATTTAATGGTAGAATGTGTGTATTATTTAATGAATAGCTGTGGAATGAAGTTTTACAAGAGGTGCATGATTCTAAGTACACCATTCATCCAAGAGTGGCAAAAATGTATCAAGATATGAAAAGGATGTATTGATGGCTGGGTATGGAAAATGATATAGCTGAAATTGTGGCCAAGTGTTTGGTATGTCAACAAGTGAAGTTTGAATATCAAAGGTTTGGAGGATAGCTTCAACCATTAGAAAACCTTAGGTGGAAATGAAAAAAACATTACTTGAGATTTTGTAGTGGGATTGCCAATGACCAAAAGGAACCATGATGCTATATGGGTAGTAGTCGACTAACTTACAAAATCAGTTCATTTCATTCCTTTAAGAATGAATATGAGCATGCAACAGTTGGTAAATCTTTACATAGAGAATATGTCAAGAATTAATTCTGTGTACGTGTGAAGAGGGAAAGCGTGTGAGGAATTTGAATGGAATAAAAGGAGGGATTATGTAATGGAGGGTTTTAGTTTTTTGGTTGTAACTCTGTCTTTCTTGTGAATGAAGCAATCTTCATGAACCCTTGTTGGGAGTTCATTCTAGCTTGTACTGAGAGGTGAATCCTTCATCTTCTCCCAAGGTCCCCTTGTTCTTATTACGAGGGATATTCAGCTACTGATTCTGGATTGACGTTCATGACGTGGTTGCCATCGCAGGAAGGGTCGAGGTAATGAGATAATGGGAAAAGGTAAGGAGGTTAGCGTACAAGCTAACAAAATGGTATCAGAGTAGGACGAGATGGGAACTAGGATGGCGACTTTGGAAACATAATTGGCTGAACTTTGCTTTCAGTCATAATCAAATGCATACATCAACTAGAGAGCAATCAGAGTTGATTCGTTCTCAATCAATTCAAATCAAGGATCAATCACTGTAAATGTAGACAATTTAGAATGCCGTTCAAGAACTAATTAGCATCTTTGGAGAACAAAACCATGGCAGCGAAATACACGGGGAACAACAATGCCAAGGTTTTAGATCTTATCCGACTACAAACCACAGAGGTATGCCGATACCTAATTTGGATAGGAAAACTATAAATCTTGCTAGTTGTTCTCCTACAGATGCTCAGAATTATTCTGATTTAGTGTTTCTTTTGAGGTATTCAAAAATAGAATTTCCAAGGTATAAGGGAGATGTTGATTCCATTATATGGATTGGATGTTGTGATCAAATATATCATGTTAATGACAAAAATAGAGTGATAATGGCCACTTTGACTTTGGAAGATGATGCACAATCATGGTACCAAGCCCTCAAACAAGATTTTCCTGCCATAACTTGGGAAGAGTTCAAGGAAAAATTAACATTGCTTTGGAACTACTAAGTATGATGACTTCTTTGGTGATCTCATTAAGTTGCAACAAACAAGGATAGTGAAAGATTATCAAATTCAATTTTTTAGATCACTACCTCGTTGTGGGAATTACCGCAACAACAAAATATCACTTGTTTTGTTACAGGATTGAAGTATTATATAAGAAGAGAAGTGTTGTCAAGAAAACCAAAAAACTAAAACCCTCCATTACACAATCCTTCCTTTTATTCCATTCAAATTCCTCACACGCTTTCCCTCTTCACACGTACACGAATCAATTCTTGATAATACTCCCCTCCCAAAAAATGAACTTGTCCACAAGTTCAAAGTATAATTTGGGCTTCAGCTGTGATACATGAAAAACGTCATGAATTTTTGAATCTTGTGGAAGCTGTAGCTGATATGATATCTCTTATACTTTCTTCAATATTTGATAAGAGCCATAATACTTTGGAGTGAGCTTCATGTCCTTTGCTCCCCTAACTCTGGCAATAGCTCCTGCATTAGATTTACCAGATTTCAATCAACAGTTTGTAATAGAATGTGATGCCTTAGGGACAGGTGTTGGTGTAGTATTGATGCAAAACCAACATCCAATTGCATTTTTTAGCAAAGGTCTTCAAGGTAAGAGCAGGTATTGGTCAGCTTATGAACGAGAAATGCTTGCTTTGGTTCTAGCTATACAAAAGTGGGGACATTACTTGTTAGGGCTTACATTTGTTGTGAGAACAGATCATGCAAGCCTGAAATATTTGGGGGATCAAAGAATTAGCACAACAGTTCAACAGAGGTGGTTGGCCAAATTGATTGGGTGTGAATTTGTCATTGAGTATAAGCCATGGAAAAAAAAACAAGGCGGTTATCCCTCAACAATGCTCGCACTTGATGCCAACCAAGAATGAGGAACTACGAAAGTTCCCCAACCAATGAAGTCTGCCAAGACCCTATTCATGGTCCACATCAAGTTTAGGACCCATTGTGTGAGTAGGAGAGGTAAGCCTTCCAGCACCACTGTCACAAATAATCGACGTGCTAGTATACAGTTTGTGTAGGTAATATAGTGATGAAATAAGGAACATTCCTAGGAGGACTTTAATATAAACATTGCAATATAGTCAATTAATTCTAATCTCCTACTTATCTAATTAAAAATAATGATTTTTATTTTGTGCAAATTTTATTTCATAACATTATTTAAACTAACTTAATTAAACCAACTAAATAGGATGATTATTACAAAAACTCTAGTCGACAAAAAACCTAGGATTATTAATTTCCCTCTATTATAGCAATGAACATTAATTGGTTTGAATTGTCAACTGGGGAGATAATTATTTGTGATTACTTTCCAACATCTCACAAAATTAGTACATTAATCGAATTCGTTATATTTTTATGTGAATCAAAATTGAAATAACACATTGCCCATAACCCTAATAAGTTGCATATGGTAAATAAGTATATCCCTATCATGCAATTATATGTTATTTTGCTATCTCTAATCTAATTCCTTTCTTCCAAGATAAAATTAAAACACTAGCCAATCAATAATTGGCCAATTATTAATTATATTAATCAAAACAAAATAAAAAATTCAGCTCCAATAATTTGGATCTCTTCTAAATAATCAATAAGAAAAGAAAAGAAAAAGAAAATAAATTCTTGTGAAAGTAATCTTCTATTCCCCTTTTGTCCTCAAGTAATTCTCCCAATTTTCAAAGTCTTCAAAGGTAGAAAAAATTATTTTGGCACGTCCAATATAATGTATTTTTACTCTCCTAATGATTAGAGTCCAACTGGTGCTAGAACTCACGTCTAAAAAGTTGGTATTTATCCAATACGTCCATTGGGTGCAAGGACGTCCAACCAGCGCAAAGGCACTGCACTATATTTTTTTTTCGTGATTTTCTCCCATCGTAAAGGCACGCCACCCACACCCTTGTATTGGACCTCAAATCCAGTTTTTTAAAATGTTTGTTGGCCAAAAATTTTATATATTTCGTTGAAAATCCGATTGAAGTCGATCATCGACCTTCAAACTCTTAAAACACCAAGAAAATATAAAATCCATTAGCGTTCAATAAAAATCCAATATACAAAACGATTTTTCAATTTATTAAACTCCGAATATAACAACCTAAAACTTATTAAAAAATAATATAAAACCCTAATTAACATCCAAAAACACAACCCTAAAATTAATGAGACTCTGATAAAACTATCTATTTAGACACTTAACAAGCCCCCAAACTTAGACGGTTGCTCCTCTCGAGCATTCCTTAAACTCTACTAACCTCTGCAATAAAACAAAATATCCAACTCATATTTCAATTCTCATAAGAACTCAACATCTCATAATCAAATATTAATAATCATCAAACTTAAACACGTATTCTACTGTCAATTCCATTCACAAATAACTCTCGTTTTGCAAATAATAAACCTCTCATTCATCATTCAAATCAAGCCAAATAACATTATATCACTAAAACACTAATCTGAATCAAACTTCTATATGTTCAAATATTAACTTTCTCTCCACTAATGTAAGTAATTATCAATTAGAATAAAAAAATCTATCATTGGTTGTAATGAGGCTTGACTAGGGTATAAAAAAGAATAACAAATAATACACAAACAGAGCTCATCACCACCATAGCACCCAAATCCTTCAAAAACTCCTACATCCACATATTCGCATATCCACCGCAACCATATAATTAAAACAATAACATATAACTATTTTTTTTCTTTTCTTCAGTCATTTTTATTTTTTTCATTTTTCATTTTCCTTTTAACTTTTTTTTTCAACATTTTCCAACTGCTTTTTTCGCCACTTTTTTTTTATAACACCATACACATATCCAATTCTCTCTACCAAATAATTACCAACACCACCAAACATAAGAAACAAAAATCCTCTAATATTTCAATAAATTCAAATCTTGAAGAATATAACTACTAGGGTGTTAGGACCTAAACAATGGAAACAATTCAAAGGCTTTAACCCATATAATATTAAGACAACAGAACAGACAAGTATAAATATAGGCCAAAAAAAATTTCTGCAAAAGATACACATAAGATGGCTTGAAAGGCTCAGACTATTCCAATAAAAATGCCTACATCATTTTCCTCTTGATAAGAGACTTAAAACTTTTGCCTCAAAAAAGTATCAATCTAAATTCTAGAACTCATCAACATCTTAGCATTTATATCAATACAATAATTGTACAAACATCATCAAATTCAGAAGAATTGATCATTTCAATATTGTAGAGAATTATAAGCAAATTAGAATTGATAACAAACATGTAAAAATCTCAACTCATGCCAACATCATCAACAAGATATGAATACCACAATTATTGAATATCATAAATAAGAGTTAGATGCCAACAAATATTATAGAACCAACTAAAACTCTAAATTAAAAAGAAAGCAAAAATAAAAAGTTAATCCAAAAAATAATCATATAGACCATATCAAATCAAACTATTTCCCCCTAAACTTGACATAAACGTTGCCCTCAATGCTTCAAAAGGATATAGAAAAATATGAAACACAAAATAACACTTCAATGTTATGATGAAGTAAAGAGAAACCAATCACTCATCCAAATTAGCATCATCATCTCCACGATCGTCATCATCCTCGCCTCACTAGCAGACTCTCCAACTTCACCAGGTATGTGAAAGACATCCTCGGAAATCCAGGGAATGACAAGAACTCTAATCCCTTATCATTAGTATTCCTCCTCAGGTTAGTTGAAATTTGTGTATGCACCTCATGCTCATAACTAATCCATCGCACACCTAAGGGAATCTCAAAGATGCCAACTAACGACTAATAGATAACCTGGGAAAAGCCTGACCACTAGGACCAACAAAAGGTGGTCGCTGCTGATGATGAATATGAGCAATATATCTTCCACCCGGTAGAATCTTCATATCATTTTTCATAACCACATAGGCCTTCCTACATAGAATAGTGATAAGCAAAGGCAACCAAAGTCCAGAACTCTCGTGAGATGTAGTCCTAAGCATAACAGTATACATAAACAATATCAAATCAATATGAACCCTAGTCATGATAGCATACACTAGCATTGCCCTCTCCCATGTAACATCACTCACATGCAGACAAGGCAAAAGAAGGGAGCAAGCAAATTTAAACCATGCTAATCCCTTACCAGAAAAATACGACAGTGGAAAATGCTTATGATGCAACCCATTCTTCGTCATAGTCCACTCTACATCACCATCACAAATCGAATATCAAGTGGATCCAAATTGCGGCGGGTAAGAATCTTCAATCTGATCCCATCGTATGAGGATGTACCATATAAGGCAATGATTCGATCCCGATCAAAGGGCACCCAAGTACTCCAAAATCGTACTCGGTAATCATCTCTATTCTTTTCATTAGCCTTAAACATGCTATAAAACTCTTTCACAATTCTCATGACAGCCACTTCAGGTGCTCGAATAAATTGAATGTATCTACGTCACTGCATCTTAGCTAGCATGTGATCATCTATTCCTGGCTCTAATCTCAATCCTCTCTCTATAACTAATTTCTTTTGAGGGATAATAGTGATAAACCATTCATAAGCTGCACGAAGAATCTAGTGATGGGGATCATATGGTAATTGTTCCCAAGATTGAGAATACCCCTCACCATCTTACCGACGTGATAACCCGTAGGCTAAGTCAACAATTTTATAGTTTTTGCACACCATTTACATGCTCTAATGCTATTTCCTCTACTGATTTCATTAGAAAAACAAGAATTTTGAAAAATTGTAGAATATCAGAAATATAAACAAATTTGCATATGATTCTAAGAAAAAAAATTATCTTTTGAAGGGAATTGGTGAATACTCGTGCACACTTGCGAAGGAAAGTCAAACTACCCCCGTCAATCTAGGATGGACAACTTCTAGACACATCATAATATGAACAATTTTGCACACTGTCAGTCTCCACATCTCTGTAACATCCTGCTCATGACTTTGACCAGGAAGATAGGCCTGCAATTTTACAAACTCTGTACCTGCTTCCAACCTTTGGATAGATCTACCTAATTAGTCCAAGACCACAAACTAAGAATCGTCAGATGGACACTTTTGATGATGAACAAGAGAAAACACACTCGTCCAATGCTATTGATTAAAGGATAGCATCCATGTCCATTAGTGAGAAGGAAGCTGAAAGGAATTTACCATGATTGAGCTCTACGTGTTACTTCAATTGGAACAATTGGAATTTTAGAGAACTTCTTTGCCAACTCCACAAGACATTGAGGAAACAAAGGGGGAATAAGGGAATAAGGCGGGAGCACACTGTCTTCGATATGATGATTGGATTGACATGCACTACGCTAATCTAATGATAAGGTGTAAAACCCGTGATTCAAATCACGGTTTTATAGTCGTTAGCTGATCGGTTCAGCCGTCGGTTCGAGTTGAGTATAGTTTAGAACACCTGTACTGAGCCGACGCCGGTCGCGTGCATAAGCCATGAGGTACCGGATTATGTGATGATAATGTCATGAATGAGCAAAGAATGAGTTATCAGAATATATTAAAGTTTTATCGTAAAAATATTTTTAGGCCGTTTACTGCGTTAAGACGTGTTACGGGTAGTTTAGGTGGGTTATTAATTATAGAGCATGTCATTTCGATATTGTGATGTTGTGTTATTTTAGGGAATTTTTTTTCAATTTTTCTAGATTTTTTAAAAATTCATTTCGATTTAGATATTATTCTTAACTCGAGCTAGAGACAAGTCAAGTAATATTTATGAAGTTGTCACCGAGCCTTTTCTTCACCTAAACCCTTTTCTTTTCCCGTCCAAAATCTTAGATACCTCCCCATTTGTGGCAGCCGCTGTAACGACCCGCCATTTTTCACAATAGTGTAGGACTACTTGGTCGGGTGTTACTAAAAATATAACTTCTATTAAAGCAAATAAGTCTAACTCATTAAAATAAATTAAGTTGCTGACAAGACATAAAAGGGTTGTCCCACAGTCTTAGACCGTTTCCCACAACCACATTTATAACACAAGAAAATAAAAAGGGAAATTCGATCATTATCTTTTTGCCACCAAAGTTGGTAGAAGAACCACCCAACCTTCCATTATGCTCTCGTTTCGAAGCTGTTAACTTGGTTATCTTGACGTAATCCTGTAAATACGAACACAATCTTAATAAAAAATGGTCGAGAAACGGGCGAATGCGAGCTGAACCAACCCGAACCAAGTTGAACCAGACCAACCCGAATGGTCTGAACCAACCCGGCTGGAA
>JAVDBV010049912.1:0-17765 GCA_032619315.1 Piper longum
CACATAGTCTGTGAGTTAGTTTATTGTTTATGTTGGCATTTGGATCTTATGATTTGTGGTTGATAAAAGCTGAATGTGAATAGTTAATATGATTAGAATTGGGTTTTTCTTGTGCAACCATGTTCCATTAATTTGACGGTCTATTAAATCAGTTAGTTTATGATAGATTAATTTAACCGTATATTAAACCGTTAGTTTATGGTGTGTTTGATAATGCACTGTTTAAATTGGCAATGGTTAGTAGAATGAGAATAGAGATTATTAAAACCATGTTTGATTGATTGACTATTTAAATGAATAAGTTAATCCTTTGTAAGCCTAATAGTGTATGTATATGAGTGTGTGCTTTTCATCTTTTAAAGGTAAATGCTGAGTATGGTGCAGTGAAAGATTTGTCTAACCAAGGTGCTGATGGAAATCCCAGTTCATCTATAAGTCTGGGTGATAAAGCTTCCTCATCATCCTCTGGTATTTTGGTGCTGCCAGGTATATCTGAGTTCCTCCTTTAATAGATCAGGACGACACCGCGCCATCCTGGCCACGAGGTCGCCGGTGTTCTGGAGCATGTTCTCCCTCCACCATTGACATCTCTGACATGTCCACCAAGTCATGCCAAGCGTTCCTCAACTACATCTATGGAGACATCCACCCCAAGGAGTTCCTAGCACATGGGTTGGCCCTCTTGAGAGCTGCTGTGACAAGTACAACATTGTCTACCTCAAGGAGGCTTGATAGCTTGTTGGAGGACATTGATGCTATCTTCAACGGTGAATATTTCCCAAATAGTAATACGAAATCCCTGTTGCGTACTAAAGTCATCCCAAAAAGGGCGAAAGATTAAAAGCATGATATGAAGTTGTTTAAACTCAAATAATCTATGTAAGGAGAGATATCATTATTCTACAACATGTAAAAATATTTATAACAATTATAATAATGATTTCATGCAATAAAATTTTTTGGGCTTACCCCAAGGAGTTCCTAGCACATAGGTTGGCCCTCTTGAGAGCTGCTGACAAGTACAACATTGTCGACCTCAAGGAGGCTTGCCATGATAGCTTGTTGGAGGACATTGATGCTATCTTCAATGGTGAATATTTCCCAAATAGTAATACGTAATCCCTGTTGCATACTAAAGTCATCCCAAAAAGGGTGAAAGATTAAAAGCATGATATGAAGTTGTTTAAACTCAAATTATCTATGTAAGGAGAGATATCATTATTCTACAACATGTAAAAATATTTATAACAATTATAATAATGATTTCATGCAATGAAATTTTTTGGGCTTACCTCATATATAATTGTAGATGCTATGAAATATTATGTATTTTTGTCGATTGTATTCTTTTATAATGTTATTAAATGACGGTAATAATTTTTTTGTTTATTTATATTATTTTTAATATCATATATATTTCATTTAGAACACAACTGTGATCTATCGTATATTTTTTTTGTTATTTACATAATTATCGCATCTCAAATTTTATTAAATATTGACTAAGAAGGATCTTGATATATTCAAACCACTCTTTTAAGAATTTCTTGAATGTTCTGCCAAGTATGAGCTAAGATCAACAGTTTAAATTATTGAAAAATATAAGTTGGTAGTATTGATACAGAACCCAACTAAATTTAAAACTAGAACAAATTAAAAACCAAGAAACACAAAATTAGTCCCCTCAAGCAAATAATATAGAAAACAGTTTGCACTGCCTAAGAGACATGAAACCTTGTCAGACCTTGGAGAGGATATTTGAAGCAACAAGATCAGCTATCCTTGACCATGTGAGTCTTCCAAAATGTTGCGTAATCAGATTTATACAAAATTATATATTATTTATTGAAATGATATTTTTAGTCAGGGTAAAAGTTATTTCATTTTGTATACACCTAGTGAAAATTTTCCAGGAGTAAAAAATTGACTAAAACTATAGGAGTAAGCAAAAAAAGTTAATATCATTTTCTATGCACCTAGTGAAAATTTGTCAAGAGTGAAAAATTGACAATAATATTCGAATGTAAGTAAGATTTAAATGGGTAAATATTGACGAACATTATTTGGTACCAGCCCTGCTGAGTTCATATCAGGGCTCCATAGATTACATCATCTATTTTCAAACCATTTGCTTCCATTTCCCGGACAAGCTCTAGTGCTTGTGAGAATCCATCCTTTATCTTGGTGTAGCCTGAGAGTAACTAGGGTACCAAGACAAAGAGATGAAATTAGAAAAAGAAATTCTTGTGCAATTAAACGAAAATAAATGGCAGCAGTAAGTTAAGAATTGGAATCTAACAAATTTAACTATATATCTTGTTCATTTCTTGAGTAGAAACTATGCCTTCCTGAGTACTCTTCAGTTTCTTTGAAACTTCATGAGTTGTAAACTCACCTTCAGAGCCATCCAAAGGTTCAACAAAATATGAAGAGAACCACGGAGTTTTAGCTTCAAATGTCCAACCAAACTCAGAGATGTCACGTGCATTGCTTCCTTCATTAGCGAGTTTAAAGCAGAACCATGGGGAATTAAGATTTAGCAAATTTCTAAAAGCAGAAGAATATATTGTTGGGTTTATCTTCCATCAATTATATAAAATGTTGGTGAGTTGTTTATAAGTTAATGAGAAAATCTTATTCCTTTAGTTAATTTTTTGATTAAAAAAATTCATGATACTTATTGCAAGTCCATTTTTTAGGAGGTTATTGAGCTTAAGAGTGGTATCAGAGCCAAGTTGACTTTAGCCTTTGTTACTTTGGTATTTGCCTACGCCGATTGTTGATGATTCATTCGTGGGTTCCGTTTGATAATTTAAGAAGAGTTTTGCGCAAAGCTCAGATACTACTTTTTGGACCATTTGGGCCTTTAACCATGCTTTGATATTATTTTAGGTCTGAGAAGTAAAAGACCTAAGAAGTGGTATTAGAATTTTGTTGGAGGCCTAAAAAGTCTAAAAAATAGTATTAGAACTTAGTTGGCCTAAAGGGCCCAAAAAGTGCCATCATAGCTTTGTAATCAAGCAGAACCCACGAAGAATTGAAAAGGAAACTATGCAAAGAAACTTTGCCTTTGTCTCTAGCTCTTTTTTTGATGAGTTATGATTTCACATCTTACAAGTTGAAAAGAAAATTGCAGAAAGAACAAAATTCAAAAATAAAAGAAAATGATAAAAGCATTAAGCACCAGCACCAACATGTTAAGTAATAAAACGTAGAGGAGACTCGAAGACGCAGCAACAGAGTACTTTGGACATAAAAAAAGAAAACAAATTTTCAAACTGGTATCAATTTATTTAAAATAACAATGGAGGTCCATTGTTTGAGGTTTTGTTAGCAGCAACAAGGTAACAACATAGATACATGAGAAACAAATAAAGAGAAGTAATAGAGTAGTCTAGAGTCCTAGTCAAACAAAAGAACAAATTTTTGACCTACAATCAATCCATTTAAACAGTCAAGGAGGTTCAATGTTTTGCAACAAGGTAACAATGTTGATACTTACAAACCATATAAAAGATTTTATAGAGGCAGCAATAGACAGTAATAACAAGACAGACAAAAGAACAAATCTTCAGAATACCATCACCAAATTCAGCTGCTATGAAGCAGAAAATAAAACTTAGCAAGAACATATAGCCATGAAAAGGCTATACTTGGGATCAAAGAAGAACCATTGGCCAAAGGGGAGGGTTGGAAGTCATGCTCTTTGTCCTCGAACTCATGCCTTGAAGTCGAGGTCCTCCTCTTCGTCCACATCTAGCTGACGCCAGATGGTGTCTTGTAGAGGCCTGGGCAGAGGTCATCCACAGTGAGGTGGTGGCAGCGGTGGGCGCAGCCGGTGAGGATGGAGTCGGAGATGATGTCTCTGCCACACATGATTGGATCACAGGGGGCACCCTCTCTTTTTTCTGACCGTCGACGAGTTTTGAACAGTTGATGGACAGCGAACATATCTATGCTATAGCACACATAGCCCGCCTCTTTAAAAAATACTAATAAAAGGCTAAATGTTCAATTATTTTCCTGAAAACACAATTCCCAGGTTTGTAACATGAATGTGCAAGGAAATACCAGAAATCATATGAAACACATTCCCCATAAAAATCTTCGTAAAACGGTAGGACCATTTTCGTCAAAAAAATGTTACCTGTCCACCCCATGGCCATATATCTCTAAGTCCTCAGAGCTTCCTCGGCCTCTCATCCTCTCCACGCCCAAAAGCCTTCCAGCTTCAAAATATCTACCAAAAAAAAAAACAACCCTGCTTCAAAATATTGAAACAAGTGTAAAGATCGATGCTTTATCGTTCATGGAGGGCGGCAGAATTATCTTTTCCTCGCCTCCAATCCGTTCACCAACGGTCCCTGTCAGAAGTTTCTCCCCCCGTGCTGGTATGACTCCTTCTGAGGTTGTTAGATTGGTTTTTTTGTGTTTTGTAATGGTGGAAGCACTTTGTGTGACATGTTGGAAGTTGTTCGTTTGTTGGTTTGAGTTATTTGCTTGTTTGTGTGGATTTGGACTGAATGTTCTTATGACTGAGTACGAGAAGATGTGTATTGTATTGTTTAAACGGGAATTGAGCTTAAAAATTGTTTGGTCAACATTAAATTAATGATTCAACAAGTATTGTTTGTAATGGTGGAAGCACTTTGTGTGACATGTTGGAAGTTGTTTGTTTGTTGGTTTGAGTTATTTGCTTGTTTGTGTGGATTTGGACTGAATGTTCTTATGACTGAGTACGAGAAGATGTGTATTGTATTGTTTAAACGGGAATTGAGCTTAAAAATTGTTTGGTCAACATTAAATTAATGATTCAACAAGTATTGTTTGTAATGGTGGAAGCACTTTGTGTGACATGTTGGAAGTTGTTTGTTTGTTGGTTTGAGTTATTTGCTTGTTTGTGTGGATTTGGACTGAATGTTCTTATGACTGAGTACGAGAAGATGTGTATTGTATTGTTTAAACGGGAATTGAGCTTAAAAATTGTTTGGTCAACATTAAATTAATGATTCAACAAGTATTGTTTGTAATGGTGGAAGCACTTTGTGTGACATGTTGGAAGTTGTTTGTTTGTTGGTTTGAGTTATTTGCTTGTTTGTGTGGATTTGGACTGAATGTTCTTATGACTGAGTACGAGAAGATGTGTATTGGATTGTTTAAACGGGAATTGTGCTTTAAAATTTGTTTGGTCAACATTAAATTAATGATTCAACAAGTATTGTTTGTTCAAGAATATCTAACAACTTAGGTTCTGTTGTTCAATTTGTAGCTACTTTCAAATGAGTTCAAGGAACCAAGGACAGAAGGATATTGTGGATTGGATTATTATTATTATTATTTTGACTAATTTGTAGGGGAAAAGTGCGTATTGGGGTTATTAAGGGCTTATTAGGAGTCCATACTTTTTTCTTCTTTTTTTGACGGCCTAAATTACTTTTAAGATTATGTAGATAAGAGTCCAAATCTGCTGTAAGATATTTAAGGGGTGAGAAAAGGTGGAGATTTGGTATTAGAATTTTATCATGACTGGTTATAATAAAAGATGTGAATTGAATGCTGCAAACTGGAATTGGTTTTTTCTTTTCACTGGAATAACTTTTGTTTATGTGACTTCAATTTTATTGATATTAGTTTCATGTCTAACTTTTGTAGCTATTACCCAACCTATTGACGAGCGATCAGCGTCTGGTGTCAATTTTAGCCCGGCTATGACAATAGGGAGGCATTTTCCATCATCCATTCTTTTTCAGGAGCATATTTCTGGACCTTTTTCAAGAGCTGATACTGCACTGCAGGTGAGGCTTCTGTAAAGGGTGATAGTGTATGGGAAACAAACACACTTGCTAATAAGCAACAAGATAATTCCTTCATTCATATGAACTTTGCTAGTTTATTTCTTCTGTTTCTTAGCCGTGGGTTCTTCATTTCTTAACCTGTCAGGTAAAATTGGATAAAAATCAGTTTGAGAAACATTGTCCAAACCAGGAAGGTCGAAACTCCAATAATTATTGTGAAGATTTACAACGGCAGCTACTTTATTTGCCAGGATCCTGGTATTTGTAAGATGCTAAGTTACTTATATCACTTGTAAACATTTGTTAGAATTCCCTGTTTCTTTTCTCTTTGGACAATGAGTGTAATCTTGATGTCATTCATCGCAGATTTCCATCAGCAATTCCGGAGTGCAAGCCATCCCTTACTTCATCTATAGAAGCAGTATCACATGTAAAAGGAGGTCTTAACATTGGTCAGGAATTAAATGAAAATGGCAACCCCATTTTATCTGGACCTCTGGATGCTCTCGCTTTAGCTAGGACTGCTGTTCTTGCCTCAAAGGAAGCCGCTGCATTGGCAGACCTAGTTGATAGTTTTGAGGATTCACGTATTCCTAAGTATATATATTTTTATTTCCTGCTGTCGCTTTATGTGTCTTTTCTTGTCCCACTTTGTCTATTGTGGCACCTTACCTTATTTGTTATTTATTCTCATTAGTCGGGGGATTGGAAATGAAGGCCCTGGAAAGTCACTGGGAGGAGCTTTTGAAAATACATCAGGAGTTATAAACGTCAAGTCAAGGAGGCTTGTGCAAAGACGATTAAAAAGAAGAAAAATTCCAATGACTCCAAAAGTGGAAGACCAAGAGCTTCCTATCTCAACTTATAAGCATCCACATTCAAAAATAATTTCTGCAGGATCAGATCGTGATGGTCCCTATAGGTTGTTCTTTTCATGGTCTGATAAAAATCCGTTATTAAGTCCAAAAGAAGAACGAGAGTTGGTCAATAAAGTACATGTATGCATCTTTTACTCTACTTTTAGTCTGTTTTCTAATTGACTTAGCTATTAGAGGTTGCTTTTGTTGTGGCCGACAGGTTTCCTCGCTAAGGCTGTTCCTGCAGTCATCCTATGTGTATGATTGAATGAAGGAGTGCTTTACAAAACTTTCACTTTTTCTTCTATAAAATAGTGAGCATAAAAAATGCTCTAGTTTTTATTTAGAAAATGTCATGAAAACTGGGGGCTACATTTTGTCCTGCCTCATGGCTTCCTTGGGGGAAATTGGAGTGCAATAAGGTGTTGGGGAGGAAGATCATGCAAATATTATCTGTTCTTTGTCTTTTCAATGATTGCAGGAAATGATGAGGTTGGAGGATGTCAAAAGAAGGCTTGAAAAGCAGTTTGGCAGAGAGCCAACACTGGCTGAGTGGGCTGACGCTTTAGGAGTAAATTGTCAAAATCTGCAAGCATGCATAGCTTCAGGAAATAGCAGCAGAGATAAGATGATTTCTTCTAATTTACGGTTGGTGGTTCATCTTGCTAAGATTTACCAAGGAAGGGGTTTGAGCATCTGGGATTTGCTTCAGGTTGTTATTAATGGAGTCTCATTTATGTAGGCATATGTCTATCTACGATGCATCATTTTTCATGGTTTTGCCATCCGTGAACTAATTCACTGTTACTATAGGAGGGAAGTATGGGTCTTATGAAGAGCCTAGATAAGTTCAAACCTCAAGCTAATTGCAGATTTGCAACATATGCTTACTGGTGGATAAGGCAATCTATGAGGAAGGCTATTTATTTGAAATCGAGGACTATCCGTTTGCCTGTAAGCTTTCCACATTTCTGATGATATACTGCTTATAATTAGGGAAAGTGAAGAAAAGTTCTAATGAAAAATTTGGCTCACTCTTGAAAGATGTAAAAATATTGGAAATGCTATAGTTTATTTTGCACGTTTTTACCTGTCGTTGAATGGCTAGGGTGTATATATAAATATTATGTGATCTTGGATGTTTGTGTGAAGCAAAGAAATGCACTGTTTTATATTTTTTTAATGCTTTCAATATGTAAAAGTGGTATATTTGCAGGAAAATGCATATGCGTTACTAGCACGAATTAAAGATGTGAGGAATTCATATAAGGTAGTTGGTCATCTCCCATCCAATGAAGATGTGGCCAAGGATATAGGTATTTCAGTTGCCAAATTGGAAAGTTTATTGAGGGCTGCTCAGAGCCCTGTTTCAATTCAGCAACGTGCATGGGGTTCTGAAGATGATGTCACATTCCAGGTATTATATTCTTGGTAGTAGACGAGCTTCACTCATTTTGACGCCATTTCCTTACCTAAACCTTTGTTCGTATCTGATTATGAATTGGTGGTATAAAGTCCATGCTGCCAACTTGAGCTCAACTAGGATAAACTATGCATAATGGCGATAATTATATCCGACTAGGCAACAAATGACAATGCAAATATAGTGCATACTGTACATTGATCCTTTTTCCTTTGTGTGCTTTGCTTGTGACATCGCAGCATTCACCCGTATTTTGACTGGCAGTTCATGTGAATCTGCAGGAAATCACTGCAGACCCAGAAGTTGAAATTCCTGAGACCATTGTAACTAAGCAGCTGATGAGGCAACATGTTCACAGCATTCTAACCACCCTCAGACCAAAAGAAAGGCAGATAATTTGGCTCAGATTTGGTATTCATGATGGAGAAAGAAAAACGTTGTCTGAGATAGGCGCAGTTTTTGGAATTACGAAAGAAAGAGTTCGGCAAGTGGAGAGTGTGGCCTTGTACAAGTTGAAGAAGTGCTTGGAAAACCAAGGTCTCCATTCTTACAGGGATTTGCTTGTCTAGTCACTAGCGCAGTTTTATATGTTTTCACGTAGTAAAAAATGAACCGTGAAATAGAACAGAATTCCTAACACACTTGAGGGCTATTCTTCTTGTTGAGTTGCTGCTTATGTACACATGAATGAAGTGAACTACTTGCAGAAAAATGGAAGACCATCTGTAAAATCCATGCAGTTTGGAAAAAAGAAAAATCATTCCTCTTTTTCCACCTTATCTGAGAGATTGATGATATGTATCCTAATTTGAGATCCATGTGAATGTAAATTGCAAACTAATGATGATAGTAGGATGTTTTTTTAATATCAACCCTCTTTTTATATTTGGTTTTGGAACTAATAATTCACGAAGATTGGTTGCAATGAATGAATCTGTTTCCCTTTTGAAGAATAATAGTATGGTGCATAGTTTTTAATATTGTCATGGTTGCAAAAATCGGAATCAGAATCGGAATCGGTTTTTCAAAGAATCGGAATCAGAATCGGAATTAGTCTAAATCGGCCAAAAATTGATGTTTTTGAATTAGTTAAGAATCGGTCGGAATCGTAATCGTAATCAGAATCGAAATCGGTCCGAATCGGAATCAAAAAAATTTGCACATTGCATGGCTGAAAAAAAAATTGCATGTAATTAGCATCTAATTATATATTAATTTATGGTTGCAAAAATTGGAATCGGAATCAGTTCAAATCTATCATATACAAAAATCGGAATCAATTCAAATCGATCATATACAAAAATTTAATAAATCATAAATTAGTCTAAATTAGTTCAAATCAGTGCAAATTGTGTATATTGTATTTTATAATATTTTTTAAGATTTTTTTATGATTTATTTAAGATTAGTTATTATTTTTTATTCGAGTAAGACTCGAGTCAACTTTTAATTACAGAAATGCCACCGGGCTTTAAAACTTTACCCCGATTTCACCCCCCACCCACTGGGCCTGCTTCACCCCACCGCCGCCGCCGCAATTGCCGCTGCCCCACCCCGCCTCCCCCCAACGTCCCCGCCCCCTGTGCCTCCTGCCCCATCCCTCTACCGTCACAGCTCGCGTCCCCTCCTACGCTGCCCTACTCCCGATCTGCCTCGCCGCCGCTCGCGTCCCTCCATGCCGCCTCCGCGCCCGATCTACCCTCGCCGCCACTCGCCCCCGCCACGCACCCCCCCCTGGTCGTATTACCTGGTCGTATTCAGTATATTGTGTACTACTTTCCTATCCGATGTGATTTAAGTTTTTGAACTATTTAACTTGTGTCTGGTTTTTTAATATGAAATTTCCATAAAGTAAATTTTTGGTAGAAAATTTCGGTATTCTAATTGATATTTAATAAAAAATATTTTTTAATTTAATAGAATATTTTATTTATAATTCAAAATTTTGGTTAAACCTAATTCAATCCAAGTGAAGTAAATGTACCTGTATCTGATTTAAACATGGTATGATAACTAGTATATGAATATAGTATGATAAGTAGTACAGTGTGTAAAATTGTGTTATGGTTATCTGAGTTTTGAGTTTTCTTCCAGCATCTAGGAAACCAGTGACTAACAGAAACGTCAGAGCACCGGTGGGCCAAAAAAATCAAAACAAATACAGCAAAGGGCCAGCCAATGTCCATGCGTGTGCCAAATCAATGCCGTGGATTCTTTTTTTTTACAAAAAAATTTCTATAACTAGCTTTAGGGGGAGGAAGGGTCACCAACCTTCCAAGAAGGGAAGGGTAATGATAAAAGAGACCATATAAATTATCAGCCACAACTAGATCATTTAACTAAGCCGTCTTCGTCGCGCGGTCATTGTCATTGTCATTGTCATTATACTTTATCTTAATAACGTTGTCTCGATTTGGATTTAATGTTAAAATTTTTTGTTTTTTCATATTCAAGATGGTGACATAAAACTTAAAAAATGATGCTTTGCATTGAGTACTCTTCTCGAGATTCAAGTGTGGTTGTTGCTGCCGCCCTACATAGTTAATGCTCAAATACCTCAAAACATATAAAAATAAAAAAATGAATAAATAATTATAACTTGCGAATCATCATTGGTGAAAAATAAAAACTTATTGTTCAAGTCACAGTATAGATTTTTTTTATATTCATACGCTTGTTACATAAATTTTTTAATTTTACATGACAAAAAAGATAATGTAAAACCTGGGCTTTTTGCCCGCGGCCAAATGTGGCTGTCGACAGCCAGATTAGACCTCAATGTGCCGCCCACAGCCGATAGATTTGTTGGCGGCGTTTTTTTTTTTTTGAAAACCCCTTGGCCGTCTTTGTAATTAGACAACCCAGATTAAAATTTAGTATTATTTTTTTGATGACCCAAATCAAAGCATTTTCTACCCGGGCTCATCTCAGCCAACTAGAGGTGAAATTAAAGAGTCTTATGGACCTGGACGAGTGAAGCTCCGTGTCCTAGACCGACGAGCTCACCCTACGTAACCTAGCCAAAAAATCAAAGCCGAATCAAAGTCGGATCTTATCAAGATGCATATTGAGGCAAGGTATCAACACGTGCACAAGGCATAAGATATTTAATTAACTTAATTACTTGACTAATAGAGTATTAACATTATTAGGTAACTTAAGTAAGGTTTAGAGTTACATGTACACTTAATTGGAAAAGTCCAAACTTAAAGTTTGATTGATGGGCTTAACCGGATGAGTTTTTCAACGGGCCAATGGTGTCGAATGAGATGAGATTTGGACTTATGGGCCCTGACACTCTTAAGGGTGTGAAAATTTTACTAAGCTCTGGCCCATGGGCCAACATGGTGAACAAAGCCCACTATGGTTGAGCTAAGGTACTGGGAATAGTGTTCTTGAGCCGTACATTAATTTTACTAAGTGTCGTTCATGGGTTTGGAGATTCCAAATGGGCTTGGGTCAATGGGTAAAGTTAGCCAACACCGCGGGCTTCAGTCTATTAAGACTTCAAGTCTAAACCCAATGGATTTGGGCCTGAGTTGACTAGGGAATGCAAGATATTGGCTAGGTCATTTTTAGAGTTGGCTTGACCTAATGGGCTTGAAAAAATTATAACGCAAGGGCCAAATACTCTAAAATTTTAAGAAGACGTTGGTACAAACCCTAATGTCTATTAAGTTAGGTTTTCAGACTTTACTTCTGGAGTTAAAAACTAGGGTTTCACCCTCTTTTCCTGCACACTCCAAAAAATCGGATTAACTATCCCATATATGATTTTTAATTGTTACCAAAATTTAATGTTTTCAATAGACACTTAGGGAGTCCTTACATAACTTTTATAGATTTTATTAACATTTTCAATAGGCACATTGAGGAGCATAATCTTACAGCATGAATAGTACATCAAGAATATATGATACACACAACAACCTTAGGGGTTTTGTTCAAGCCCTTAATAAGGATATTTTAGCATGGTGATTTATCACGAACTAGCTAACATCATAAACTAGAAACATATAAAAGATTGCATCCAATTATGACCTAAAACAAGGTGAAAAAATTGGAAAAAGTGGTGGGTAGGCTACTCAAAACAATAAAACTTCCACATTTTGATGCTCATAGAAGCTAATACAAATGAAAATGCTTCATAAAACTTGTATATCTACTTCTTATGGATAATAAGATCAAGATCATGCAAAGATGCAACTGACAACATGAGGTGTGATTTTTCCACCAAATTAGTGGATAATAGTGAGCATACAATAGTAAAACATTCATAACCATTTTTATAGATATGAAAATGTGATAATTCTAAAGCCTAATAACTCCTATCATATAGTTGTACATGGTAAAAATACTAGAAAAATGGAAACAAACAAACAAACATAGGAACATCTACCAAAACACACAAAAAGAGGTAAAAAGGAGGGGATTTTACTACAACCAGTTCCTAGAGGATGTCTTTTGGGGCTTCCTACTACAATACTTATAACTCTAGGCTCTTGTCCAAGCTTAGGGACGCTAAAGGAGGTGAAGAAGGGTTGGAGAAGAAGAGAAGAGGATAAGGAGCAAGAGAAAGGTCAGAGCAAGGAAGAGACAAAGGTGAAAAATGGAAAAGAAGGGGAGAATTTATAGAAAAAAGAAAAGGTCCTAGCGTAAGGGTGTTCTTCGAGTGCATTTGCGTTGGCCTCTTCAAGCCGAACCATGAAAAGTAGGAAAACCCAGGGGCGTGGCCTATTGAACCGAGCTGCATGCAAGTTTGGGTAAACTCTAGGGATGGTAACGTTAGCACGCCTTTACTCTAGCTACAGAGGGATGGAAATTTGAATTTGGGCATAAGGGTGTTGTGCCAGTGCATTTGCGCCCTTAATCAAAAGCCTAACCCTAAAATCTTTTGATGCAAGGGAGCTTGGAGCCCTTACACTCAACACAAGTTACGTGCACTTAGGGTTTCCACCCTAAGGTGGTATGAGGCAACCTCAGGAACCTCGTCATGGGTCCCATAGTGGCTAGGATCATCCAAGAGGGGTCTAAACACGGAGCAAACACCTTAAGCTCACAAGGGATACTGTCCTAACCCTAACCAAACTCGACTCAAAAGAAAACCGAAAACAAAAGTTGGGGGGTGGTGTAGTGTCCAGCCGGGCGGCACTAAATACTAGAAGAGAGTAAGGTCGTAGCTCATACATACATACCATACATAAACATGAAGTAAAAAGGGTTAGGCATGCAAGCAATCTAGGTTGCAACCGAACCAAAAATAAAATTGTCAGGCGAAAAGCCCGAATTTTACCGTCAGTAGATGCACACAAACTCTTTGTATAAATATCACCTGATCTAGTGTCAAGAACAACCATAGTGTGAAAAAAAATTAGAAGACTAACTAACCTTCTGTTGCTAATGATTAATTTTTGACAAAGAGACAGCTACTTTTAAATCAATAGTAGTTGATAAAATGATGTTAACTTTCACTTTCCTTAAAACTGTGGACCAAATTAACATTTTATTAAACATGACAGCTCGTAGGAGAGGAAGATCATGCTACCCAAACAGCGGCAAGTAGAGACAGAGCTGGGGGGGATGGCCCAAGCCTTTGTTACTCAATGTCTGAGTCTCCCATGATGCAATACATTGAATTTGAATGGTCATATGTAACAAAATTTAACCACCAAGTAACTAAAGACTGATAGATGTTCTTGGGAAGATATCAACTCTTATTTATTGGATTAAAGTCACACTTTGATAAAAAAATCGGGGGTTCGGCCAATCAAAATATAAAGAGTTATTTACCAAAATATAAAGAATATTTTTTTATATTACCAAATAGTGAGAAAATGAGGGCTAATTAATGGGAAAGAGAAATTTTTAATATAATGACAAAATTGTCATTACGATAGTTTTATAACAAAATAAAAATTAAAGCAATTCAAGATTAAACTATATATATAAAAAAATGACTGACTGTAGGGGTGACTTGGCTGCACTAGTCTTGGGGCAGCCAAATTGAGGGTTCTAAATTCAGGTGCTTCTATGCTGAGGGTGGCCAAATCTAGCTGCTCTTAAGCTGAGGGTGGCTAGACTTGGCTACCCTTGACCTGGGCGACTAGATCCAACCACCACTTGGCTTAAGGCAGATGCCCAGTCTTGGGTGGCAAGATTTTGCCACCACAGGCCAGTTAGGCCGGTTGCCATTTGGTTTGATATTTTGTTTATAAAAAAATACTAAACCCAACCTAACTTAAACAAGGGTATTTTAGATAATTAGTTTAACTTAGCAATTTTCAGACCTATATTTCTCATGGTAATTTTTTGTAGAGTACCAAAGATACTTTTTGGCTATATCAAAATATTAAGCTAATAATATTTCTTAGTGATAAAATTGTTACTCTTAATGATTTTTGTGATGGTTATAAGAAATTAGAACTAGTTCTTTATTATTGTTTATGTACTAGGAAAGTGAGTGAGGGAAAATAAAAATGTATATTCTTTAAGCCCTTAAAAAGAGGGAAGCCTTGTGCCGTAGGTTGCCCTTTATGCCATATATAATTAAATAATTCCTTAGTGTTAGAAACTATTAGCCCACTCATTAGATGAAGGTAATTACGAATGGTCACAAACCAAAGAGTGCTACCATTCATTTTGTAACCACCACCTCATCAATATCTATACATATATGTCTAATAATTAGAACAAAACACCTTTTACAATTTGTGTTTTTTATTCTCACATTCTAACGAGACATTGATTTTTTGACTGGTTAATAACTCTGATAATCCAGTGTTTTAACCTGTAAATTAAAACGACTTCCATCCTATGATCTTGGTTTGACTAGGGGAATATTATCCTACGTAATCAAAGGTAAGCATTCTTGGGTCAGATTAAGTATATTTAATCTTCACTTAGAACCATTCAAGAGCTTGCATCCATTTGGAGTGGGAATTAGAGGCTTCAAACCTCTAGTAATGAACAACAAGAATAAATGGTATTGCATTTATTCATCATACTAAGAGATGATCACCAATTGCATGCAACATAAGATGGAGATGAAAAAAAAAAATGCATGGCATAATCCGTAGGACCAGCCGAATACTTGCATGTATTTACTTATGATATAGAACATCCCCGCATACTTGCATGTATTTACTTATGACATAGAACATCTCACTCAGCAACAATGGTGACACCTTCCTATTCATGATAACTATCACTGATCATTTTCTTCCTCGAATTCTTGGCCATGAATGAGGATCCTCTCGAGCTCGTGAGGGCGGCAAGGGACCGCAATGGCACCCTCCTGGTCGAACCCGAAATAAACTTTGGTGGTCAATTGAATAAATAGTCTTAAAGATACAAGCATACTGTAACAATAATAGAGGAAGAGCTGGGGGAGTATAAAAGCGAGACCATGTCACATGGTGCACATCTATTTGTGTAAGTGTGGCCTTTGAGAGGTCTATCTGTGACAGCTAAGGTCATGGGGTCAGTTCAGAATCTTGGAGTTGAATATCCATAATGGCTTACTATACGTTGGTGATGGTACATGTTCTAATTTTTTATACAGCCTTCCATTCACCAAAGATGGATTAGAATGGCCTACTCAAACTCTTCAAAATGCAAAGAGAAATTCCCTATATTTGATATCCTTCTTAATATAAGACATATGTTTTTTTTATTTTACAATTAAATAAAGGCCTAACTTTACAAGACTCTCATAAATTAACCTCATATTTAATACCTAATGAAATAAAATCTTGTATAGAAATTCGGGTGTGCCTAAATATCTTCAACTTAGGTTACTTATAGTTTTAGAATTTTTCATTAACTCCAAAAACTCTCCGAATCAACTCCACGATATATTTTTCTAACTTATCAAGTCAAACTCTATAATGATTCTTTATTAACAAATTTTGTGATTGACTACTTGAGTCATAAAAAAGTTATCAAGACATACTTTTTTTAGATTAACTAAATCAATACTTTTAAGTAACATAAATCAAATATTTACTAATTTTAATTGTTAAAAGAGAGCAATATCTACTAATTATAAATATATGTTTGCTTGTTAGATAGAAATTTAATATAATTGACTCCCAGCCATTTTGGAGTCAACTCCCACTCTATACCACAGTCTTGAGTTTTTAAATTATGGATTAACCATCTAGAAAAGATAACTTAAACCCACTAGGGTGCACTTAGCCTGGTCATTATAAATGGGGTTCATAGATATGTGGGGTCCAATAATAGAGCTCATCGTCTTTACTAATTGTTTGATACAAGTATTATAGGGTCTAATCAAGTAGCTAAGTATTGTAATAACTTGGTCCAAAGTACAACCTAATTGGACCAAATCATCATTTGAAAAGTTGGCAAACTAAATTAAAGATAAATAGACGCATCCTCACATATATATTTGATTTTACACCAGGTGGTATTAGTTGTGGGACTAATTTTTTGGGGCTATTATAATCCACCCACCTTCGAAAAATTATGTCTTCTGAATTACTTTTTTTGGCTCATTGCTAGCTCCCTAATCCATGTTTAGTCCAACCCACTATCTAATATAATCTTACATCAACTTTAGTATTATCTATAATAACTCAGCCCAAAGTATAAATTGATAAGCCTTAATCTTCTATTCAGAAGTTGATTAACCAAGTTGAAGATTTATTAGAATATCCCGAATTATATATTAAATTTTACCTCACGATGTAACACCCCACTTCGGTTCACCTGCGAACCGACCCGGAAGTGTCACCGGCGACCGAATCTTTCGCTAATCTATTAGATTCGGTTAAGCCGACTCGGACCTACTCTCGGCCTTAAGATGGAGATACAACATACAGAGTATGAATGACATGCTAGGGTTTTAACGCTTGTTCTACATGCATGCCATGATATGTAAGCAAAAATCAAAATGAAAATAATAAACGAGAAATCACAAGGAAAATACTTATTTCTATAAAAAAACGGACAGAGTTTCCCCTAAAAGTGAAATAAGGGCCAACCTGTCCACAACAAGGATATATAAATACTTTCAAAATGGTGTAAAATATGACGATCAATAATCAGACACAATTATCATTACTTTCACTTTCACCTGAGCCACGACTGAGCTCCAAGGCTCCTTGTTGATTCATATTTATCCATTACTTCATAAGCGGATTATCAAAACATAACACAATAAAATCCCCATTCACAAAACACTAGCACACAATCATTACACAATACACACGGTGGGTACATGTGTGCGCGACTCTGTGCTGCTCCTCTGCAGTCCCGACAGCTCTCAATCATCGCAATCCTCACCTACATATAGTAGAAAAACGTCAGCAACGGTTGTTACTGGTTCAGAAATAACTAATACCAAACTGGCATAGGAGAGTTAACTCTTTTGTTGAAAGAAAAACATCACATGAAATCATCTTTCTCATTTCATACTGTCAATGGGAGGCTCTTCCATACTATTCAAAAGTAGTTATCAATAGGTTTACCTTTCTCATTTCACATTTCTCATTTCATTGTCAAGGGACATCTTCCATACCACTCTAAAAGTGGCTATCTCTAGGTTTACCTTTCTCATTTCACTGTCAATGAGAGGCTCTTCCATACCACTCTAGAAGTGGTTGTTTCTAGGTTTACCTTTTTCTCACCCCAACCTGCATGGGCAAAGAAAAGCAACGCAAAAATTAT
>JAVDBV010049919.1:0-28456 GCA_032619315.1 Piper longum
CATGTTGTGGGAGGTGAATTTGAGGATGGGTTAGATGCCTGTTTTCGTGATTGCGAGCTTTTAAGAATCTGGTAGCTGGTAATGCAAGGTGTTGAGTAGCTGTTTGTGCAACTTTGGTTGTAGAAGATCTGGAGTAATAAATTTTACAGGTACTGATCAAGTGGAATGAATTAGTTTGCCCGAATCAATTTAGCTATTTCATTTCTTGTTTTTTGTGTGATTGCTATTGTAATTACGTGGCGATGATCAATTATAAGCATTCATTGAGAGCTGTTTGGTGTTTTTTAGGTGGAATTATGCGATTTTTGAATCGTATATGGGGTTATCGGCCCTCGAAGGATTGGTAATTGCGAAGTAGACAGTTTAGTTTTGA
The DNA here is from genome assembly GCA_032619315.1 of Piper longum. Classification (NCBI taxonomy): domain Eukaryota; kingdom Viridiplantae; phylum Streptophyta; class Magnoliopsida; order Piperales; family Piperaceae; genus Piper; species Piper longum. The sequence continues at coordinate 374 of JAVDBV010049919.1, forward strand.
AATTCATTAGGGTTTGAGGTAAAAAACAATGCCTAGAGGGTCAAGATTAAGAGATAAACTGCGATGGAGCAAGCTATACACCTTCTCTTGCATCCGGCCGACGGTTCTGGAGGCTGTAGATGGTGTTCATTCTCTTCAGGGGCCGGGTTTCTCTCGAATGGTTTACTGCAACAAGCCCCGTGTGCACAGGAAGAAGCCTCTCAAGTACCCTACGAATTATATATCGACCACCAAATACAATGTAGCTACTTTTCTTCCCAAGGCTATCTTTGAGCAGTTCAGGCGAGTTGCCAATCTTTACTTTCTGTTGGCGGCCATACTCTCCTTGACTCCTGTTACGCCCTTCTCACCTGTTAGCATGATTGCACCTTTGGCTTTTGTAGTGGGACTTAGTATGGCAAAGGAGGCTCTGGAAGACTGGCGGAGATTTATACAAGACATGAAAGTCAACAAACGAAAGGTTAGTGTTCACAAAGGGGAAGGAAAGTTCGGGTATAAAGCATGGCAGAGAATTCGTGTTGGAGATGTGGTGAAAGTTGAAAAGGATCAATTCTTTCCTGCAGACTTGCTGCTATTATCCTCCAGCTATGATGATGGAATATGTTATGTAGAGACCATGAATTTGGATGGCGAGACCAATTTGAAGGTAAAAAGGTCATTGGAGGTAACCTTACCTTTGGATGATGATCCGGCGTTCAAGGATTTTAGTGGAATAATCAAATGCGAAGATCCAAACCCCAATCTCTACAACTTTGTGGGAAATTTTGAATATGATAGACAAGTTTATGCCTTAGACCCAAGCCAAATACTCCTCAGGGATTCAAAGCTTAGGAATACTTCATATGTATATGGGGTTGTTATATTTACGGGTCATGACAGCAAAGTCATGCAGAATGCCACGAAGTCCCCATCTAAAAGAAGCACCATTGAGAAGCGGATGGATTACATTATATATGTTCTTTTTACTCTCCTGGTTTTGATATCCTTGATCAGCTCCATTGGATTTGCGGTGAAAACAAAATTTGACATGCCAGATTGGTGGTACATGCAACCTGACGACACAACAGATTTGTTTGATCCAACCAGGCCTGGCTTGTCTGGTATTTTTCATTTGGTCACAGCTCTCATCCTCTATGGTTACTTAATACCTATCTCACTTTACGTGTCAATTGAGGTAGTTAAGGTATTACAAGCAACGTTCATAAATCATGATATTCATATGTATGATGATGAGTCAGGTGTCCACGCACAAGCTCGGACATCAAATTTGAATGAAGAGCTTGGCCAGGTTGATACCATTCTATCAGACAAGACAGGAACATTGACATGCAACCAGATGGATTTTTTGAAGTGTTCAATATCTGGTGTTTCATATGGTGTGGGCTCAAGTGAAGTTGAAATTGCTGCTGCACAGTTAATAGAAGCTGGTCTTGATACGCACTACCCAGAAGCATCTGATTTAATGAAAAGCAGGAGAAGTAGTGCCTCATGGAATAACAGCGGAAAAGAACTGACAGAAATATCTGTGGAACCAGGGGTGACCCCAAGGGCTGGAAAGGCTCATAGGCATGCAATTAAGGGATTCAGCTTTGATGACGAGAGACTGATGAAAGGGAACTGGTTAAGAGAAACCAAGCCGGATACTATTTTGTTATTCTTCCGGATATTGGCACTCTGCCATACTGCAATACCAGAGCCTAATGAGGAGACTGGTGGCTACAATTATGAAGCTGAATCACCTGATGAAGGGGCTTTCCTTGTTGCAGCCAGAGAATTTGGGTTTGAGTTCTTTAAAAGAACTCAGTCTAGTGTTTTTATCCGAGAAAAGTATTCTTATGATGGCCATGCTGCTGAAAGGTGAGAAAACTTGCAAAGTGGATGAAATTTCTTAAGACTAAATGTAGAATAATTTACTCAATTATAATTCCACAGCTTATTCTATTCTATTCTATTCTAGGGCTGATTTGTCATCCATAAATTTGCAGGGAGTATAAAATCCTTAATTTGTTGGAGTTCAGTAGCAAAAGAAAGCGGATGTCAGTAATTGTGCAAGATGATAATGGTGAAATTTTTCTTCTGTGCAAAGGTGCAGACAGGTCTGAATCTTTGTTTACCTTTTGCTTGTCTTTTATGGAAAGAAAATACACTTTTGATATTCATTATGCATTGCTCATATTCTGATTTTTTATTCAGCATTATTTTTGAACGGCTTGCAAAAAATGGTCGAATGTATGAGAAAGAAACTACCCAACATTTGAATGAATATGGTGAGGCAGGATTGCGGACATTAGTACTTGCTTACAGAAAGCTTGGGGAGTCAGAGTACGCTGCTTGGAATAGTGACTATATCAAAGCTAAAACCACTATTGGTTCTGAAAGAGATGCACTTCTTGAGCATGTAGCAGACATGATGGAAAGAGAACTGATTCTTGTTGGCGCAACTGCTGTTGAAGACAAATTACAAAAAGGGGTAAGTGCATTAATCATTGTCATCTGGGAAATGGGTTGAGGGCGCTACTAACAAATTTCTGTTGGTTGCATAAGGTTCCTCAATGTATTGATAAGCTTGCTCAAGCTGGTCTCAAGATATGGGTGCTTACCGGTGACAAGATGGAGACTGCCATCAACATAGGGTAGCCACTGCTTCGCTTTTGCTAAACACATTTTAGACATCAATGCTATTTTGTTCCTGTACAGTCCTGTTTCTGAATTTCTTCTGGGCCATTGCAGGTATGCTTGTAGTCTTCTCCGACAAGGCATGAAGCAAATAGTCATAACTACAACAAACACAGAGCTAATAACTCAAGACAACAAGAAGGTATATTCACTTTTTATAATCTTGAGTTCCTTGTAAGCACAGTTTTTACATCTAGAATTGTGTGACATTCATATAATGTAGGTTATATTGCTATCTTTGTTGAATGTTCAGGCTTTAAAAGAAAATATTCTAATGCAAATCACCAATGCTTCCCAATTGGTCAAATTGGACAAGGACCCACATTCTGCCTTCGCCTTAATTATTGACGGAAAAACCCTGTCGTATGCATTGGAAGAAGATCTAAAAAATCAATTTTTAGATCTTGCAGTTGCATGTGCCTCTGTCATTTGTTGCCGTGTCTCACCTAAGCAGAAGGCTCTGGTACTTCACATTTTTTTTTTGGACTTAAATGTACTAGTTGCTTCCCGGCTTATTAGTTTTGTCTAATACTAATAGATGAGTGATGTTTCTGTCTGCTGTAGGTGACGAAGTTGGTCAAAGAGGGAACAGGGAAAATAACTCTAGCTATAGGAGATGGTGCCAATGATGTTGGTATGATTCAAGAGGCAGACATTGGTGTGGGTATTAGTGGGGTGGAAGGAATGCAGGTTGGTCATATCTTCACTAAATAAATTGGGTACTTACAGTTGTTATTGCAAAAGCCTGGTTGTCCAAGTTTAAACATATATAATGAAATCAAATTTCTCCATTGACTGTATGTTTGTATTTGCATTTCATATGAAATTGCTGTCCACTTCTATTCTTTTCAAATCATATATTTATTGGGATAAACACTTTTTAGTGCGGAATGCTGATAAAATTCTTGCATCTTTCAGGCGGTTATGGCTAGTGACTTCTCTATTGCCCAATTTCGTTTTCTTGAGCGTCTGCTTGTTGTCCATGGTCACTGGTGTTATAGAAGAATTGCGCAAATGGTAATGGACATTTTATCTATCTGGTTATGTTTGTGAAGAAGAGTTTATTATCATGTGATTCTTGTCTGATGTTAAGCCATCCAAAATAATTTATGCAGGTCTGCTACTTCTTTTACAAGAATATTGCCTTCGGCCTAACACTTTTCTATTTTGAGGCATACACTAGCTTCTCAGGGCAATCAGTCTATGATGACTGGTACATGCTGCTTTTTAATGTGATTCTGACGTCACTGCCAGTCATATCTCTTGGAGTCTTCGAGCAGGATGTATCGTCAGATGTCTGCTTACAGGTTAAATGTTTGAATTCTCTTTCATTTGAAGTAATGTCATCTGGACGTCTTGCCACCATTTCAAGCCGGGAGAGTTTCAAGCTAACATTGAATTCTTTCTTGCACTTCAGTTCCCAGCTCTTTACCAGCAAGGTCCTAAGAACCTGTTTTTTGATTGGTGTCGAATACTCAGCTGGATGGGAAATGGTATATATGCGTCTCTCATCATATTCTTCCTCAACATCAACATATTTTACGACCAGGCATTTCGTTCAGGGGGGCAGACATCTGACATGTCATCTGTTGGAACCACCATGTTCACTTGCATCATCTGGACCGTGAACATACAGATTGCTCTAACTATGAGCCACTTCACATGGATCCAGCATCTTTTCGTTTGGGGTAGCATTGGTACGTGGTATCTATTCCTACTGCTCTATGGAATGGCCCCTGTGGCGTACTCAGGCAATGCCCACCGGATTCTGGTCGAAGCTCTGGCCCCATCTCCGATTTACTGGCTTGTCACACTTCTGGTGGCTACTTCGTGTGCGTTACCATACCTGGCCTACATCTCTTACCAAAGATGCATCAATCCCATGGATCACCATATCATTCAGGAGATCAAGTATTACAGAAAGGATGTTGAAGATAGGCACATGTGGACCAGGGAGAAGTCTAAAGCGAGGCAGAAAACCAAAATTGGCTTCTCGGTAAGGGTTGAAGCTAGCATCAGACAATTGAAAGGAAAATTGCAGAAGAAATACTCAACCGGTTCATGATGGACAACCACATGTATATTTTTGAAATTGATTTCTTCTGTTTTTTTGTGCTAGGGAGTTTTTTTCTTCATTATACAAGGCGGGTTAGAGGTTTCTAACCCAATGTAACATGTAATGTTTTATAGTTCATTCTCTTTTGTATGAAGGAATGCCATTGTCTTTAGAATGGTGTGGTGCCCTCTAAAAAAAATTTCTCTTTTCTACATTAAAGCTCTGTTAGCGGACTTAATATCCGTCCATATATATGTATATAAAGTGGTAAACTATTGTAAAGCTATGGCTGTGATGTACTGAAGAAGAATTTGATCTTTGATCCAGAGAAATATAGTGATTTTTTTAAAAATAAAATTTTAAGAAATATATTGATGGCTTTTGACGGTGATTATAACATTTTTTAAAGCTTCGTAGTTAATGGTGGTAGTTTCTCCCTGAGAACTGTAGGCATCTGTGCTGGTCGTCAAAATTGTCCATATTCACTTTCTTGAAAAAAAAAAGCTTTTATCCACTAAAAGAGACACAAAAAAATGCAAGAATTGGGTACATGGTAGATCAAAAATTCAATTGGCCAAATATTGAAGGTGTTTTAGTATCCAACTAGAGTATTAAGGCTAATGATATTTTTTAAAGAGGTTTTTGATAAATCTTAAGATTTGAGGGGGTTCTTTTCATAAAAAAAATGGCAAAATTAAACATAATTTCCATTAAAAATATCATTAACGTAAAAGAAAAAGGTGAACCTAAGCCACAAATATCCCTGAAGCCAAAAGCAGTATCAAAAAAAAAATTTATAAGGCAAATCTATCGCTAAGAATCAGTTTTTGATAATGTGGAGCTTGTATCGTTATTATTCTATTACAACAATTGGAAAACTGATTATAGAATGCCTGCGACTACACAATTTTTTTAAAGCAAATTTTTTCCCAATAGAATATCTACTAATAGCATGGCGTTGAAAAGAAAAACTCCTAATAATACACAAAAGAATTTAAGTGAAAAAAATACTGAAGTAAAATATTAAATGCTTCGTTATTTTTAAAAGGAAAATACTACTTGTACTTTTGAAATTCACTTCAAAAGCATATGTTATTTCTATATGGGCATTGAATAGCATAAACTCACAATATTCAAAATCCATTAACGTGACTAAGAGCGGGATTTGGAAGTTTGTGTAACAAGCGACATGTAAGATATGTTCATATAAGATATGGGCATTTTTCGAATCTGAATACCGGAATATATATTCAACTTGAATTCAAATATTATATCTGTTTTATTTAACATATGGTTATATGCTATTTTAATCAGTATCAAATTTAGATATTAAATATGAGAAAAATAAATAAATATAAAAGTATTATTTTAATATTTAAAAAAGCTTTTATAAAAATAAATCATATTGGACTAAAGTCATATTTAATTTAAATACTAAATACTATATAGTATACTCTTATTAATAAAAATATAACAAAAATAAAATATATTATAGTCAAAGTATATATTTAAAATTAAAATATATCTTTAAGGTATCATGTAATTATCATATACCGTATTGTTTCAATGAAATAAAATTTAAAATTTATCTTTAAAATTATAATCTATCATTAAGATGTCATATATCGTGTGATTAAAGTCTCTATCTCATTATTTAATAAACTAAAACATAAAAAATTATTCACATAGTTATAATCTATGTGTAATATCTATCTTGCCTATGACATCTACACACAAAGCGGATATATTTTGGGATATATCCGGGTAAAAGGACTTTCGGGTCGGCCACCCTCGCCGTGTCGGACAGTTATCGGACACTAAAAGCACCGTGGATCGTCCGAAAACCCGCCCAAACCTCCTCCTCGTCTTCGCCTTCTGACAATGGCGACGCTACTCCTCTCCTCCGCTATTTCCGCGCCGATCGGCCGCCGCCTCCTTCTCCTCGCCGGCGCCAAAGCTCCGATCAGGCCCCCCTGCCTCCCATACTCCGGCCGGGCCGCGCCGTCCCTTTGTCGGGGCTTCCATGTCCGGTCCCAGCAACAACAGAGTGGGTGTACTGTCCGTACTTTTTTCTTTTTTTGCATTGAGCATTTAGGTGTTGAAGTGATGGAATGTAGTTTGACGGGGTGATTTTGATCGGCCAAAAAAATAAAAGAATGCTTGGATGTGATTTTGTTTGTGTTACGTCTCCTTTCTATCTGCTGTAGGTCGTATATTTAGATGGTTTGACGATTTTGCTCAATTGGTTTTAAGCTGTTATGCGAGGGATTCGATTCATGTTGAGGAATAGGTTTTTAAGAACAAGCCCCTAAATTTGGTAGCGTTGTTTCCGGCCTTTTTGCCGGAAAAGTATAAAATTATAACGGTAATGGATAAAAAACAGTGCTTGGCTTAACCTTGGCAAGCTGTTGCAGTAGAGACACTCTTTATAGTTGTATCAAAGAAAAAAATGAAATTGTAACCGATAATGAAGGATTAAAAAGGTATTTGGTTGAATGTTGGCAAAAACTATGAAGTGGTAGAGGCACTCTTTATAAAACGTCCCAAAACATTATGACTTAAAAGCGAGAGTTCAATTTCATTTTTTCCCCCCAAACTCTGGAACAAATCCTGCTTTGTAAGTTCTGTCACTTTTTACAATTGTCACAAAAAAGAATTTATGACTAAATTTTCTTGATATTTCATATAATTTGTATAGTGCAATCAAACGCCCTAGGATGAGGTACAACATACGCTATATTCAAGGTGATGCACAATATCTTATTCACCAAAAACTGTTGAAGACCAATTCATAGTATTTTAACTTAGATAAGCCATAACAAAATTGCCCTCGGTAGCAAAGGTGTTCTTATTAAGCTAGTGTAGATCCTCATTAATTAAGAAGGCTCCCAAGTAACTTAAATGGTTTGATGATTTTACTTAAAAGCTTTAAGCTATTAGGAGAAGAAACGAAATCATGTTTTTAGTAAAAAGTTTCCATGTGTGTGGTAGCAACTTTTTCGACCTCCAAACCCAATCCACAATATTCAGAGTGATGCACAATGCCTTGATTTTTTGAAATTTATTAAAGTACAATCCCCTATATTTGATTTAGATAAGATTCTCAAGCTAAGGTATTTTTTTTAGAAATAATTAGTTTATTAGACTCAAATACTAGCACTACTCCTTTATTAAGAAAGCTCCCGACTAACAATATTTTTCTGTTAATGGCAGTGAAGAAATGATTGACCTGTGAAGCTCTGCTTGTTTTTTCTTGATTTTCTTTTCTTTTACCTATCTAATTGGAGCATTGTTTAGTTAATTATTGTTATGAATTAGGGAAAAAAAATTTCACTTTTCTATGGTTTGATGGTGGTAACTTATTCATAGACTGATGTTCATTGGACATGTCGTCCAAGAGCAAAGACTTTTTGCCATGTGTAATGGATCGGATTTGTCCAGTTTTTTCTTTGCAGGCAAGGCAGATGACCTCTGTTTTGCACTACAGGTGTTATTAACAGAAATTTGGAGTTACATACGTCTGTAGAAAGTTCTGAGGTGATATTCTTGGGAACTGGAACTAGTGAAGGCATTCCTAGAGTGAGTTGTCTCACAAATCCTTTAAAAACATGTAAGGTGAGTTATTTATATTTAGCATGAGCAACAGTAGCTGTTGATTTACTTGAAAGTAAATAAAAACATAGTAGAAACGAATTATAGTTTTATACCTTTTCGCTTCTCAGGTTTGCTTCAAAGCTGTTGAACTGGGCAGCAAGAATAAGCGACTTAACACTAGCATACTCATTCGTCATCGTAATTTGTCCGGAATTTATGATATTCTTGTCGATGCTGGAAAGTACGTATAAACAGTCTTTTGTAAGTAATGAAAATTGATTGTATTTTGTGCTTTACTTGCTCTCTTGGAATATTTACCAATTGATTGTGCTTCTATTGTACAAATTAGTTAGAATGAAACTTCTTAATATGTCACAGCAAGGGTGAACATTTGATTGAGGTACCAATTCAATATATTCACTTGCATGCTGCTTAAGATAGAATCTTAATGGGTATTCTTCCATTTTTACTTTTCTATACTGTTTTAAGATTATATCATTTCATCTGGTGTCTCTTACTCTAGCTGACTAAATATTGTCTGCTTTTGATAAATAGCTATTACATGTGGAGGTGTATCATGTTGTTAAATTGAGATGATAGACTAATTTTGAAAATAATAGAAGGTGCTAAAACTTCCGTGATGACATGTTGGATATTTATGTTCTTCCCGTTTGTGATTACTATCTAGATTTCTAGAAGTTTCTGTTCCCTAATAGTTGGTCATTCTGCTGGTCTTTTATAGGTTTTTCTATCATAGTGCTCTACGGTGGTTCCCAACATATGGGTAAGTTGTGTCAATTTTAATTTTTCAATGTGTTATCTACTCGTTTCTTATGATCCCTTCTTTGTGAATGTGTTGGGGGCTAAGGGCTGAGGCTTTTCTAATCTTTCTGAGTTACATATTAAACTTCTCAATCATTTGACTGACTTGCATATTGGTCTTATTAAACCCGGAGCCAATTTTTATGATGGAGAGACACAATGATCCTTTTACAACTCATTTAGTGTCTTAAAGTTATTATTTTTATTTTTGGATGAAGAAAATCACAGGCTTTTAGCCATTTTGTGTTCATAACTGGCAACTAAATATTTTTTTTCCCCAGGATAAGGACAATTGATGCTGTAATTATCACACATTCTCATGCGGATGCTATAGGAGGTCCTGTTGAAACTTCTTCAGCACTGTATGATTCAAAATAAAAATGGCATGTTAACCAAATTTTACTTGTTTTTGATTGTGAAAATATTTGTAAGATAGGGTTTGAATGCATTGTTGGCTTTCCATTTGATGACTTCCTAGTCTCTTCTTAGTGTCTTTTGTAATCACGACTGTGAAAGACATAGAACAGCTTGTTTAATTCTAATCGTCTTTACTGCTTCCCACTATTTGAGAGACGTGGTTATTTTCAATCCATTCAAACAAGTGAAGATTTGTTAGTCAGTTATAATCATTATGAAACTTTTCTACTCTTTGCTTTCATTATGAAGCTTTTAGTTCATTCATCTAAAACACGTCTCCCTTGCAACTAAATGCTTTGTTGTTAATTGTGCACTTATTTCATGCATAGAAGCACTAAAACTGTGATCTCATATTCAGGTCTTGATGATCTGCGTGACTGGACAAACAATGTGCAGCCTTCCATCCCAATATATGTGGCAATGCGTGATTTTGAGGTTTATTCTAAAATTATCAATGAAGCTGGATTCTGTTGTATATGATCTGTAGTTATTGATAAAATTATCATCAGGTTATGAAAAAAACTCATTACTATATAGTGGATACCAGTGTTGTGGCAACTGGTGCTGCGGTTTCTGAACTTCAGTTCAACATTATTAAGGAAGAACCCTTCCTTGTCAATGACCTTAAGGTAACTCTTTGCCTAGGTACCAGTTCAGGTTTGGCTATCATTGTCGTATGCTTGATACCTGATATTTTTAACTGGATAACATGAATAGGTTTCAATATCTTGAGCAATGTTTTTACTTGTTACAAGTATTTGCTGAGGTTTAGTTGTTACACAGTGTTAATGTTTATTGTCCCTGTGCAGAAATTAAATTAGGATCAAATTTACTTTTGCTGTCATTTGCATATCCTTCTGAAGCTGTTTATGCTTGTTTAGGTTATCCCTTTACCAGTGTGGCATGGGCAAGGTTATCGTTCGCTTGGCTATAGGTTTGGTAACGTCTGCTACATAAGGTGGAGATGCTTGTTAGATATATCTTTAAGTTTTAAGGAGCTGGTCTAAATATTCGGTAAAATATTTAAACTGTTTTGAGTGCTTTTAACATTTTTCTCTCTGGATTTTGCTGGCTGCAGTGACGTCAGCGATATACCTCAGGAAACTTACCTCCTCCTTGAAGACTGTGAGCTTCTAATATTGGTAATTGTTGCTTTTGTTTCCTTTTGGTATTTTTGCATTAATATTGGTTCCTATTGGTTCTCTATGCTTATTGCCATTTTGGTTTTCACCTCTATTTATTTACTAATTTGTCTGAGAAACAATTAGGATGCACTACGGCCTGATCGTTCTTCATCAACACATTTTGGTTTGCCTAGGGTAATATTTTATGTAAGACTTCAGTTGTAACATTTAATACACTAATCATGATTTGGGCTCTTTTGACCTACATATGTTTTGCTGTTGCCAGGCTTTAGAGGAAGTTCAAAAAATCAGGCCAAAACGGACACTTCTCACAGGTATGATTCCACAACTTATGTTTATCACCTAATGTTATTAGTATCGTTTTGATCATTCTTCTTGTTCAGGTATGATGCATCTGATGGATCATGAAAAAGTAAATGAAGATCTTTCAAAGCTGATGGAGTCTGAGGGCTTAGATGTTCAGTTGAGCTATGATGGCCTTCGTGTCCCGGTGGAATTGTAGCATTTCATTGTTGGCAACAAAATTTTCTAGCTGTTTCATCATTCTTTATTTTGTCAAAATGAAACTTCAATAAATATGTTACATGGCCAGAGGCCACATTTTCTCGCCTATGTTTATTCAGATTTAAACTTTTGATTGTGCTACTTGTCGTTAGTCATTGCTCATTACTTCAAGCCAATCTTTTTAGTCTAGGTCTGATTCCTAATTTCCGTTTCATCCATGTCCTTGGTGTTCATCCTCACATGGGTCGCAGTTTGCCGACCTTTTGTTTTTAAAGAAAAAATTTTGATCAAGCATAGGTTGCATACTTGCACTTGACACTGGATACCATGATTTTACTTACTACTGATGGTCTGTGTGTGCCTGGGACACCTCTTGAATGTGGAAGCCTAATCAAGGGTTAACTAGAATATTGGAGAAAATTGTGATTCTGGGCTCTTACCGAATGCGTTGAGTGAACTGCTGATCTATTTCATTGCAGTTCGTTTTACCTCAATGCAGAGCTGGAGAGTAGAATCCCGAAATCGATTCGTTCATAGCAGCAAGACCCCTAAGCGAGAAGGGAAGAAGATAAAACTCTGTTTTTTCATTTTGGATTCTTCACATGAAGACAAGAGACGAGTTGGAGATTGGCAGTTGCAGTGGGAGGGAAGCCAATGCAGTAGATGAAAAGGGCAGCCATGGAACGTTTTCAGCCTTGCTTTCTCTAGCAGAGCCATGGCCATTGGCTGGCAGAGAGTGAGACCCCAAACGGGTCACGAGAAAGGAAGTAAAAAAGCTTGGTCTATAAGGATCCCCATAGCTTTGATTTGATAGTGCAGAAATCTCAGAAAGACTAGCATTTCATTGTCCTGCTATTGCAACTCTCAAAGCAGCTCATGTAGGCTGGGCCCTGGGCCATGGCTGGTGTTGCAGTTTGCCTGCCAGCTTCGGCCATTAACACCGTGTTTCCAGCCAAGACAGGCATGGCATATTGTAACACAACTCTGTCGTGCCTGATGATATATGAGGCAGACAACATGCTTGATGCTTCCTTTGAATTTTGCTAACCCATGACATGATTGATGGCCCGGCCTCAACTATTCGACCGAATGTTATCTATTATAGACATGGTATAAGATTTTCTTTTCATCTCTATTTTGACAATTCTTAAGCATTGTCTCTGTTACTTTCTGTTTTGATTCTTAACTGATCTATGATTTACCTTTCACCTCCAGGTACAAGGCACAAAGCTGGCACATCACAGCGGTAAGAAGAGACAAAGGTTGGCCGATGGCATTTTCAATTCTTGCAAATGGGTTATAATGTTATGTATGTAGTAGCATTGCAAAGGTGAAACCTGTGCTTTCACCTTTTGGTCTTTAAGACTGCCCGTGACGAAGAACAATTGAAGATTGAACAGAGTCAATCAAGGTCGAGTCCTCGGCTCCACCTTGTCTACACCAAAACTAATTAACACATCAGATTATTCCCACCGGTGCCCAGATTTTTTTTCAAGCTTCTCTTAATTTATTGTCATTGTGTGAAATGAGTCTTCCTATCTTCATAACATGGTTTTTCTGTTCATTACACAATTTAAACATTCTGGGCTAAGATATGTCTAGATAATTAGTCAACTTCATAAAAAAGGGATGTTAAATTGTTAACGGCTCTTCTTAATTGAAATGCAAATTTACTTGTTTCTGAAAAGTTAAAGAGCCGTATTGTGCGATTGATCTCATGCATGGGACTTGGGACTTGGTAGCTTGTGTCAAATGAACTTGTCAAAGACAACATAGTAAAACAAACTTCTGGTTTGGGAATATATATATAATATAATATATATATATATATATATATATATATATATATGTATATATTACTTCGGCCAAGATGCATCTTTTTGTGCCATATTCTGGATACACATTCAACATAATAAAACAAAGATTTTGGACCTCGGTCACCACCTAGGATACCTCAATAAACCATCTTATTAACGCACAATACAATACAATATTTTGCTTACCAACCCAAAAACTGACATTTAAATTAAGATTTCCGAGAATTATTGATGTATAGAAGATTGTTAAGAATATCACGTGCTCCTCAACACGATAATGCAGAATACTTGCTTTCTGAATACATGATTTTTTAATTGTTTAGGCGTGTTTTTTCTTGTGTCCTTAATGTAGTAAACTTAGGTAATTACAAACATAACAGGAAAAAAGAAAACATTAATCTCAATTGTTAATTAGCTCAATCTCGAGTACCCAGATATACTGTTCGACAGTGACAAATCCTTTTCCAATGTTGCCGTACACAGTTTATCTAATGTCGTCATTTTGTTCATTCAATAGTAATGGCTTCTACAAGGAAAATATCCATGTCAAGATGTCTATGAGGATTGAGGATAGGTAAATTGACCATGCACAAAGCTGCTTACTGATCTGGGATGCAGCTGAAATGGTGAATAAAGATCAAGAACATCCTCTTTGGTTGCCAATGGAGTGTGAAAAAGGAGCTTGTGAAATGTTGTGGGTCTTGTCAATTATGTATAAAACTAAATAAATTCATTTTTTTAAGAAAAATGCCTCCTAAAGAGCATTGCTAGAAAGTGGTCCTTGTGGGGTGTCCGAAACCTGTTTGTTCTCTTTTTTCCTCTTTCTTTTTCGATGCAGACGGAAATAGAGCGTATGCTTTAGAAGGTAATGCGATAATGGGTGCGAACCAAACGCCTTTTCCCTGCTCATGAGTTCATCGACTCTACACTTTTTTTTTGTTCTTATCAAACACAACTTTTCGTCTCTCTTACAGTCAATGTATACATGCCATACACTGCAGAAATCTTGTACATGTTAGCGTAATGGTGGTTTCATATTGTAGAGAACTGGGTCTTCTTTCATCAACCGTAGTACAAACAATATATATTAGCATGAATCACAAACACCAGCATGAATGCTGATGAGTCCAAAAAGCCCCATATGATGTATATTAAAAGAAAAACTTACGAAAGTAGAGCCAGGGCCTGCTTTTCATAACCATATCTCTGCTTTGCATACAATCAATGAACCAATCATGCCGCTGTATATATACTGCTCTTTTTACCATCAAAGTAAAAAAATCAAGGGGCTATCATTCATAAAAAAAATTGTTGTCTTTTACCTTACTTTTTCACATTTTTACCAGAAAGCTGGCCTACCCATTAGAATGTAACAATAATGGTTAAAGATCAATGCATGTCTTAGAAAATTCTTTTCACCTGTTCACCGCACTCAACCAAGTGGTAATGTTGATGTGTTAGTAGTATCTCTCAGAACAACCATTATAACTTGTAGAGAGGGAGATGTGCAAAAATGGGTAAGCGAAGAAATTTCTGTTTTGGTGAAGAGAACATCGTAGAAAACACAACTATGCTACGTCACAAATAGTGTGATGAGATTAAGCTTTGAAATGGTTGTATTACTGCACCGAGATTCCACACCTAAATCTTCACCCTCTGCTGTCCATTTACCAGAGAGCCTCAGTCCATGCGTTTGCCAATTCTTCTTCCTCATATCTTTACAACTACCACATGTACTGTGACCCAATATACCACAATCTATCAATTTTTTTAGATCATAGCTTGTTTAAATCTTGGTTTGGTTTTTTTAATGGTTTTTGTTGTGTATAATGACGATGAGTCAGCTAAGCAAAGCAAATATAGTTGGCTCATGGAGATCTAGAAAGGCTGCTGGAAATTTACGGTTTATACTTCCTTCCATGTGCGTACCACCACGAAAGGAAGCCATGACAAAGCTTGGCTCTCTCACCAGTACTCACTTCTCTTCTTTCTTGTTTTTATTGTGGAAGCAAGCTGCTCGTGGGAGGGTGTAGTGCTTGGTTTCCTGGTTCATCTCAAGTGTTGTTTCTGTAGTTGAATGAGCACTAGATCTAGCTTGTACAAGTACAGGAACTTCTCTTTTTCTCAGTTGTTGTAGAAGAAGAAAGGGATGCAAACTCATCACTTGATGCTCACTTGATCCACCAAAAACCAAAGAATTGGATCTCAAGGTTTTCTTCCCACGGAGCTGGTGATGAAGGACATGGGAATTCAACAGCTACCAGGTGATGAAAACACATCTATCTTGACGTCAGCATCAGGTGATCAAACCAGTGTAACTTCCAGTACTACTTGCAGACCTGAAAATGATTATGCTTCTCCCAACCAACCATCAACCGCAAAGAAGAAGCGAAACCTCCCAGGAAATCCAGGTTTAGTCCAAAGCCATGTCCTTCATGATCACTTTGTAGTTGTATTAATTTATTTTAATCCCCTTCCCATCTTATCATTTGTTACCGCTCCCTTCTTGATTTGTTTTGTGTTCCTTTCCAGACCCAGATGCAGATGTGATAGCTTTGTCACCCAAGACACTGATGGCCACCAACAGATTTGTGTGTGAAATCTGTAACAAAGGGTTTCAAAGAGATCAGAACCTTCAACTGCACAGGAGGGGCCATAATCTTCCATGGAAGCTAAAACAAAGAACAAGCAAGGAGGTGAGGAAGCGGGTGTATGTCTGTCCAGAGCCTTCATGTGTGCACCATGACCCTTCAAGGGCGCTTGGTGATCTCACAGGGATCAAGAAGCACTTCTCTAGGAAGCATGGTGAGAAGAAGTGGAAGTGTGAGAAGTGCTCTAAACGCTATGCAGTTCAATCAGATTGGAAGGCCCATTCCAAGACTTGTGGCACCAGAGAGTACAGATGTGACTGTGGCGCTCTCTTCTCAAGGTATAGAACTATTTTTTTAATTCATTCAGAAATGATTTGGAGAGAAACGCTATTAGAAGAAGATTCAGGCGTGCAGCTTCATTCAATTTATAAGTTGTCAATAGATTATAAGCACTTAATTTTCATTAGAAATTGTTCCTCCAACCTGACTTAATATTGCAAGAAAATTGTTAAGTTGAAGGAGGCCTTTAGTGAAAGAGAGAAGTTATATAAGAGAGAGAGAGAGAGAGAGAGAGAGAGAGAGAGAGAGCCAGAAAGCATTGGTGGGGAATTTATTGTTCAAAATATAACAATCAAGACATACTGTTTTGGAGAGCTGCACACCATTTTATCTTTTTGGATTGTAATGGGCAATTTTCACCAACATATTTATTCTTTGTCTTTTCTTGTTGGATGTTTATGTCTGCAGGAGAGATAGTTTTATCACTCACAGAGCTTTCTGTGATGCCTTGTCAGAAGAGAGTGCAAGAGCTATCACAACCAATGCTAGCGTGGCCAACCCAACACTACTGTCCTCCCAAGCCAGTACTTCATCATCCATAAGTTACTTCGACATACAAACCAAATTTCCTCACCTCTTAACAAGTATAACTTCTGAAACCAACATCAATAACCATCAAGACCATCCACAAAGCTTGTTCAAATCTGAAGCCTCTCCTCCTTGGCTAGGATGCGCATCCAGTGGTATAGGATCACCCAGCCATTTCGAACTCTCCTCTCTAAATCCAATCTTCCCTACAAGACTGCAAACTGAATTTGCCCCATATACAGTGCCTCAAGACATTAATAACACCAGAGTGCCCCCATCCTATCAATACACAACTTGTAGTTCTCCTCACATGTCTGCCACTGCCCTGCTCCAAAAGGCAGCTCAAATGGGTGCAACAGTGACCAAGCCATCTGCTTCCTCCTCCTTCACGCTTGAACCCCAGCAGGGCGACATGGGCACTCCTGGTTTTGGTCTGTGGCTCTCCTCCCATGAGGAAATAGGGAGCAGTTTCGACCAAGGTCTGACGGCTTTTGGGAATAAAGCTGCCGCTAGCATAATGGACCCGTCTCAAGTGAATTATCCCCATTCTGTAGTACACAGCGTGATGAGCTCCCTACACCCAGCTGCTGCTTTTGAAGAGTCTTTTGATGAGGCATTTGAAGGTATGTTGGGGGCTAAGAGAGAAGGAAATGGTGATCATGATAATGTAGGAAGGCTTCAACGTGGAAGTGAAGAAGGTGATGTTTTGACAAGAGATTTTCTGGGTCTCAGACCTTTGTCTCACACAGACATTCTCAACATGACCGGTTTGGATCCATGCATGAATCCGTCGCCTTTTGAGCAGCATCTTAATCAAAAGCCGTGGCCAGCAGTTTAAGCTTCAGCTAGTTGCTCTCCTAATTGGTGTGCTTCTTGTTCCTTGGCAGGCTAATTATGTGGTTTGTATCACATCATACATACATTGATAAGATCATTCCATGTTTTTTACTCTCCAAAAGCTGGGGATCAGGATTCATACCCATTTCCTTATATTAAAGAGACTTTCTTTTTATGAAATCCGAAAACTTCAACAAACTGAACTAATTAAATTGCTTATAGTTGGCTTTTAAATTTTGTTTGTATTTAGTTATTAGACGATACCCATATAAATTAACTGAAACAATGATTTAGTAATACAGAAAGAATGATTATAGGAAAAGGGTACTTAAAAGGAGCATAGCTATCTAGAAGCCTTTTCTTTGATTATATTTTTAACAATACTGCTACTTTTCTGTGTTAATGTATACTCTATTGACATTTTCCTTTCCTTATCAGTTTAAGAGCAGCTCTTCTGCTTCCCTTCACATTTTTCTATACGGTTTCGTTTACCTTGGGATGCAGCTAACAAGGCCAGACCTGGGGTTGGAATGCATAAACATAAACTGATTAGTCGCAAAACCTTGTAAAGTTCATATGCGTTTGCTTCTCATTTTTGCTAGTTTCCATGTGTGATCTTTATTTAGTCTTTACTAAGCTATACATCAATAGCAGCTACTCTTCACCTTTCTCGTTTGCCGATGCACGTATGTGGTAGCCTTAGAGAATTGAGAAGAGCTCTCGTGCATTGGTTCCTTCAGGATTGAAAAGTTGAACCTTGCAGCTGTTTGCTCTGTATAGCCCTGTTCTTTACATGCATATTAATCACACATTTAAAAAAAAATCCCTCTTCTCGTTTAGACTAATATAGCATCTTGACATTGCATTAAATCGATTTTTTCCCACTGTAGCAGATTTTAATGCTTTGAGTTTTTTTAAGTAGTTAAACCATCTAAATTTATATAATATTTGAATAAAAAGACCGGAGTTAGATTGCTACTAAATATATTTAGGCGGTTTAATTGCTTCTCCTAAAGTTGAAGTTGATAAATAGGATTATTAAAACTTTAATACCTTATTCACTTGCTCGTAATCATTAACACACAATTTACAGTTTTGGAGGGGTGATTTTTTAGTTATATACAACAGAAAATTCCATCTTTATTTTGAAAATTCTTAGAGTTTAATTCAAGTCAAATTAAATAATTTTGTCAAAATTTTCTAAGACTTATCCCAAATTTAAATTTACATCATATTTTTCGGCAATTTTTCTTGAATATTAGTTTATATCCTAAATAAATAAATTAATAAATATACACATTTTCTTTTGCAATATCGAATTTTAAATAATTTATATGCCATTGTATTAAGAAATGAGATTGTTTAGAATCACTTAAGAGGAAGTCTAGCCATCTATCAAGATTACATGACCATTTTTTTAACCGGAAAAATTATCCTTATCATGTAACTATTTTTACAATTTAAAGACTTACTATTGACATGAGCTGATATAAAAATATCCACATATTAATTTTTCCTCGAAAAAATCCTTATAAGTAAATCAAATAAAAGCATATTAGAGTCTAGAGCAATAACTATTTGAGTCAAGTTTAAAGAGCAATCAAGTGTCAAGTTTTTGAACTAGAAAACTATATAGAGGGTTTCCCTCTTTCCAATCATTCATGCACATCATGTTCAGAATCATTTCGACACTAAGTATTGCAAGGTGAAGGATGAGACTGTCCACTGGTTGCTCCCTTTTCTTCATTATGCTGCTGGGAAAATTTTTACCCACGTCCTACTTTTTAAGCCCCATCTCCTCCCTCTTTTGACGTGTTATTTAGAGTGTATATGGACTTTTACTAACCATTTTAATAAATAATAAAATTAGCTTCATTTCATAATAAAAGAGAAGCCAATATTAGAATGAAAACTCGGTTACCATAAATACAAAAATCCACATGCACAAACATCATTTATTAAGTATATATATATTTTTATACATTGAGTAAGTTTTATGATACCCGGATGACACAACCCAAAAACTTGATTAACATTGAAATAAAAACTTGGTTACCATAACTATAAAAACCCACATGCATATTAAGTATATTTTTTATATACACTCAATGGGTTTTATGATACCTGCATGACAAAAACCGAAAAAACTAAGATGACACAACTTAAAAGACTCGTGAAATCGAAAACCTAATAAGAACTTATAAAAAAACTCGGTTGGCATACCTTAAAAACCCACATACATGATAATTTATTTTCTACTATACATTAATTTAAAAACTCAATAAGAATTTATTTATAAAGGAACTCAGTTGGCATAATTTACCCCCATATGCGTGACATTTTATCTTTTGTTATGCATTAGCCCTGGAAACATAATAAGAACTCATAAAAAAATTTAGTTAACATAATTTCAAAAACCTATGTGCACAAAATTTTATTTTCCATTATATATTAATTTGAAAACTAAATAAGAACTTATAAAGAAACTCGATTGATATAACTCAAAAAACTCACACGTAAGAAATTTTATCTTCTATCATATATTAACTTATTAAATATTTAAGTTAATGTATAGTAAAAGATAAAATGACTTGAATGTGGGATTTTTAAGTTATACCAGAGTTTCTTTATAAGTTTTTATTGGTTTGTCAAATTAATATATAATAAAAAATATAATTTCGTACATGTAGGTTTTGTAAATTATGCGAATCAAATTTAATAAATTTTTAAGTTAATATATAATAAAACATAAAATTTTGTCCACGTCAAGTTTTTAAGTTATGCCAATCAAATTTTTGATAAGTTCTTATTAAGTTATCAAATTAATATATAATAAAAGTTTAAATTTTGTGTATGTGAGTTGTTTTTTATTTATACCAATCGAGTTAACATTGTGATACTAAGGGTGGAGGCGCCCTTGGAAGTTCTTTTTAACTTTTTGCTTTGTTGAGATAGTCAGTAAAAGAGCAAGTTTTGGCTCCTCCCCGTGGAGACGCCCACGGAGACACCATCCATCCCCATCACTGATCAACGATGGATGATGAGAATGGATACGCGTCCCCATGGGTGTCACCATGGGGAGGAGTCAAAATTTTTTCTGAGTGGAAGTATACATAGGCTTTAAATGATTCAATAAAATCAGCTCCAACGAGTTTTTCATATAATGTTAATTGTTGTCTTTCTGGTATTAAATAGATTTAATTTTCCTCGGGCTCTAAATAAAAAAAACAGGGCTTGACTAAATATTTCCCCGTGTGCTGCGATGCCCACCCATGTGTTGTTAGCAAAGACAATGCTATTGCTATGCACAAGTGTCGTGAGCAAACACAGGTAAAACTGTGTTATATATCGAAGCGTGGTAACGGGGAGCAGACACGGGAACTTGAGTACTGGCCCGACAGGCTGCATGATTCGTGTAATACTACATCATGCAAAGCTATGTTGCCTCGTGAGTTCTCCAAACCAAGATGATTGAGCGTCTCATGAGCAGCTGCCACGCCCAGGAAGAGGAAGATATGAAAAGAAGAAGGAATCATTTGGGCATGGAAGCAGGGTGGAGGGAGTCTCCGCTGACACGGGCAGGCCGAATGTGAGCTTATATATTATCACATCGGAAAGCAATGATCAAAAAAACTGTCTTTTGACTTAAGCTGTTGCTTTGTGAGAGAGGGCCCTTCTCTTCGCCGTCATCCTGCACTAACGTTGTGTGATGTTGATCAGGCCTTCCTTGAGGTCAAAACGTTGTATGATTTGTTGTAAAAATGATATATATTACTTCAACGAAAGTTTTATTTTTTTTAATCAAGAATCATGTTTTATTTCTAAAAAAAAAAAAATCTTCCACAGCCATCTTTAGATTTTTCGTCCTATAAAAAAAATGTCCTACGAGTATACATGAGTGACATTGATGGGTTTAGACCAAATATAATAATGCATTTGATCCAAACCCTTGTCTTCATCAACAACCGATAATAACCCAAAACAATCAAATCGAGACCATAGTCTATATTAAACTCAATAATATTATCTAACAAGCTATTTACCCGAAAAAAATATTTTTTTTCTTGATCAGGCCTAATTATTAGAAAAGGAATTGCCTTTGTAACCCCACCCTCCTCAGAACACGAGATTCAAGGGGAAATTATGTGGTTAGCATCAATTTATCAACTTTTCCAAGTGTACGATCAAACTAAAAATTGATTATTAGACAATATATAACATTATAAAAACTCCTCATCAATCTAATCGTGGGCTTTGAGAAGACACCACTTTCCTGATCCAAAAGCATACAATAGCAAAGTTGTATTTTGCCTGCCCAACACTTGTGAGCCAAGGATGGATATGGCCCAAATCAAAATCCAAGGATTCTTAGGAATTGTCTACTACAATTTTAATTCCTGCAATGTGATAAGTGTTCCATAATATGTAAGAGCTTTTATTCTTTCATTTGGGAACCTGATGAATGATTGCTAATAATTCATATTAGTACAATGCTCTGTGTCTACAAATTCTGTCAGAAAGCCTCTATAAAGTAAGTGAAGAAAACGAAGAATTTTTTTCCGGTTTGCCTGTTGTCCAGCAAATTCAACCAAATATTGTAGCCTGTTGCATTGTATAATATATAGGTAAAACACATGATGAGCATGAAGCCGAGTCCATAGCGTTATGGGGGCATAGGAGAATTGCAGAAGCCAGCCCCGCAATGACGAATGGTGAGAAGATTAAGATGCATAAATAATTCTGGAACTCCCTCCACAAAATATGTCAAGACATACATTTTGTGAACCTACAAGAAAAGTAAATTCTTTTAACACTATCACAACCATTATAGGCCTCAACTGTCTCCATTTAAAAAGGTGCATCCAACGAGTAAATGTCTGGGAGGGAAGGAAAATACAAATTAATGGCTAATCATAAAAGTATAATCTAGCCTACACGTTAACCTACAACTTCTATGTTGGAGACCAATTTCAAGCAGTTTAATAAGATAAGATATATGGTGTCCTAACTCTGATGGCTAACCATCGGTATGAGGCATAAATCTATTCGCCGCCGCAGGCCCAATTATAGAGTATATTAAGACAATCCAAGGAACAGAGTACAAGAAAGTGGTCTTTCCTAGAGAACAACCCAATAAATATAAGGTATATAATAACGAAATTTCAAGATAGATAATACCTTAACGAAACTCATCATGAAAATAGTCATCATCTTCGTCTTCACCAAAAATAGAACTGTAGAATACATATGGATTATTGATCATCTCCTGCAAGCTTAATCGGCCATCTTTGTCTTCATCAGCCTGACGAATTATAAAACAAAAATGCTTTTATATAGTGCATTAATAGAGGTTTCAAAGCAGCAGCCGGCAGTCTTTTACTAACCAACTAATTAGGCTAGAATCAATGATGATGAGGTTACTACACAAAAGCCACATAGATAGATCCTTGCACCAATTGAATATCTCAATAGCTAAACAGAAAACCTCCCATAGCTCAAAGTTAAAATAAGATCAATTAGATACTAATTATCCATGCTTGAGATTAAAACACAAACATTATCACATACACACACAGACACACACTCTCCTGTGTGTCCCAACATTAAAATGCCATCTTCTTTATCCATCTGCTAACAAAAGTACCATAGTTCCTCGATAAAATAGATGAGAAATCATCTTAGAACAAAAGCTAGGCATTTAATAGGAGTACATATTGAAATGATGATGAAGGCCTCGTGCGTCATATATTACAGAGATCAACATAAAAAGACATTTGAAACATAGATATGCGGAGAAGAAACCTGCCAAGGATTCTAAATTATCTTAATTTACTTGTACATTTGTATTCTACATATCATTTTCTTCAAATAGATTGCTTTCGAGGAGACCAGAAGTTCTAGTTTTTGCTTAAAGATGAATGAAATAATACATGGCGTGCTTTTATCTCTCTATACATCCTCCCCTTTTCACTTCCAATTTCCCCTCTTTCATCTCTTTTCAGTCACTTTGTTTTACTTGGTTCTTCCCCATAAGATCGACTTTCACTTACTGCTCTTTAAGGTATTTCATTTTTTTATCCGTTTTTCAACTTTCTTTCCTATGTGTAATACACGCCTTATTTCGTCAAAATCCAAATTTCAGAGAAAATTTTCACGTGGCTTCCTTTGCTTGAATAACGACTAGGATAAATATTGGCCATCAAAAAGGATGTGATGTGAATTCATCTCTTTACAAGCAACTAATGCCAATGATCCAGAGTTTCCTTTATTATATGCTGGCTTATCTCAAAAACATCTATATTTTCATTCCCTATAAGTCAAAAGATCCTGGAATTGTGTCAAGTTTAGAAAAACGTTTTATAATATCTACATATATTTTCATTATCTTACTGACTGACACATTTATCAATCAGAGAAAGTTATCAAGCATATTAGAAAGTTGAAAATAGCAGATTTTATGTGAAACTTAGTAACTCCATTGAAACTCATTTGTTTAAGAAAAACTATCTAGTACCTGTTGCAATATGTAATCTGCTTGCTGTTTTGCATAATATCGTTCCGATGGATGGATCTTATCAATTACAGATAGTAACTCCTCTTCAGACAAAAATCTGAAACGAAAACCATCAATATAAATAATGATAATCTCTCTGTTTTCTGTAAGAACCTATTGACATCTTGAATTTGTTATACCCATCCTTATTATGGTCAAGATCTGCAAATAACTTCTTTGCTGGTGCTTCCATAGAAACATTTGAATGTGAAGCATTAAAGCCTTCATCATAGTCCCTTATCAAGTCAAAAATTCCATGGAAAAATTCGTTGAAATTGAGCTTCCCATCTTTATCAGTATCTCTTTCTCTGAGCAACACAATAGCAAAAAGTGAAATCAGTAAAAGTGATTGTCAAAATTCAGCAAAGAGGGTATAAATGCACAACAATCATAAAAAATCATGTGAACATGTCAACTGTTTAGGTAATATAGAACCATTCCTGACAATAATATATAAATAATATTAGACAATGTAAAACAATTGGATTTACCACGTTTGATAAAAATATTTAATGCTCAACAAACAGTTAGAAATTAAAATGCATGTTTCAAGAAGACGCTATAATACCATAATAGACAAAAATGGCAGTGATTTTTATATTGGGAAAAAAAGGGAGGGAAGCAATTGGTGCCCTAACTTTTCAGCTGGCTGGGCTAGCTGGTTCAAGACACAGGACCCACAATCCTCAATATAATCGTCACTTTGTTGGTTTAAGACTTCATTTGAGCGATATGTTTTCCACACAATTTGGAGGATCACAAAACGTGCATAATTTTTTCCCCATCAATGGGATCTTAGCTCTGTCGCTTCATATTGCTCAATTATTTCATTTTCAGAACATAAATAATCATTCTTCACAAAATCGATAAAAGGCACGTCAATTTTGATGTTCTCGTGCAGAAAAAGAAAATGAACAGTCAGATTTATACGATACAGATAAAGCTAGAAGAGTCTGATTCGAAAAAGTTTCATTTTGTAGTAAATGGCCGAGAATAAGGGGTGTTTAACTGATTAAAGACGGTCTCTAGGACCTGAATAGTTGCCCCACAGCATCTTAAAACACAAACTGTCTACATACCTAAGTTAACAATCATTTTGGAACGAAGTCTACAAAGCCGCATTAAAAAGATGTATGATATGACTAAAATACAACTAGCACGGAAATCCAAAAGAACCTTATTTCCTCCGTACACAGCCATCTCAAAAGCTTGGGGTTTTTTGTGTCAGCTGGGTGGAGAAAGCTGAAACAACAAATGATATTAGCGAATTAAGGAAAAGCTAAAAAAAAACTCCACAAGCGCGACTAAAGATCAATTTTTTTCAATCTTCTTACTCATTAAATTCAATTATAGTAAGATAGCCATCCCCATCTGCATCAGAAGCGTTAAAATGATCCTCTTTCCACCAACCCACATCTTCCGAAATATCTAACCATAAAAAAAAAAACGATAAACAAAATCACCAGCAATCCTCCACAATTCCTTCCAACAAAGAAGAACCAAGCAATCCAATAAAGATAAAAGAAACAAACTTTGAGATCGTCGAGCCCAGCCGGGAGCCTCATACTCCTGGAAGGAGATCAATCCATCATGGTTCTTGTCATGAACCTCCAAGTCCCGCTCGGTGCGGTGCATCACCTCCCTTTCAGAGTTCTTCGCATGCCACTCCGTCAACTCGTTCCCGTCGAGGAACCCGTCGGCAGGATCCACGTCCACCTTCGGGAAGAGCAGCAGCAACCGGTGCGTTAAATTGAACCGATCCTCGTCGTTGATGTAGTCCTCCGCGTCCATGAAATCCTCCCACTCCGGCTGCGCCTCCGCTGCCGGCGCGTGCTCGTCTCCGCCGGCGGCGGCATGGAACCCGTGGTCTTCGAAGTACCGGCGCTCCCACTCCTTGTCCTCGCGGCGGCGCTCGATGTCGGCGACGAGGGGATCGAAGGGGGTGGGATCGTGGTGGGGGCGGCCTCCCTGGTCGAAGGAGAAGGCAGATCGGAGCTTGAGCCGGCGGTGGCGGCGGTGGGCGGGCTGCTGGCTAGGGGAGTGGGAGATGAGGAGGAGGAGTAGGACGGCGACGGTAATGTACACGGCGGCCGTAATGAGCCCGCGGCCCATCTCGCCGGCGGCTGTGCGGTCGGCGGCGGCAGATCAGGGGCTAGCCGGGGAAGGCGGGGCTGGGGAATGGGCCTGGGCGTGGGCTTTGTTTATGTTGTGGGCATGATGAAGGCCCGTGATTCGAGGGGATGTGGGGTGGGGCCCGTGCGGAGTGGAGTGAGGTGGCATTGCTTTTGTGTCAACGGTTGGACTTTGACTTTGTACCGACATACAAGATGGTCTTATTGGTGGCCCTGCTTGCATGGGAGTTTATGATTGGTTATAATTTCTACAATTAGTAGAAATTTTAAAAATTAACAGTAATAATTGATTATGTTGCCCTTCTCTTTTTGTGGACGTATCGGGCCCATGAATGTGGGGGGTCATGTGGTGCTGGAGTTGGGGTGCATAAAAAGTGAAGCTCACAGGCTCATTTACACGTAGAATCATTTGCTAAACCAACGCTGAAACATGCAGCGTCTTACAATGTTAATGGCTTAAACTAGAAATTCCTGTAAAGAAAGCGGCGTAGGGCTTTTCATCGTAAACGGAATTGCATTATTTTTTTCGTCTTTCTTTTTTCTTTTTCTTATTCAAGCAAGTGGTTGGACTAGAAGCATACTAATATGAACTTGTAGTATTTCTTGTTGTTTTTCAGTAAGAATCACCTTTATTTCTCAAATCGAGTAAGAATCACTTCCGCTTTTACAAGCAACAAAATGATTTATGTGTTATGGAAAGAAAAACATGATTCTTTGGAGCTCAAATGGTGTTTCTTTGATCTCAAAGGTTCAAGTGAATTTTATTCTATTTTTGCAAATAATAATTTGAAGAATTTGCAGGGGAAATAAAACTAGCAAGAAAAAAAAAGAACTTCCTGGGCAATGAACTCTTTTAGAATTTTGTTAGTATCAAAATCTAATCCTCAAATATGAATATTTTGGGGCCAATGTAATAATTCAAATGGCACAATCAATAAACCTCACGTTTCGACATTTAACAAAAAGGTCAAGTAAACATGCACAATTTTAGCCGTGTGCCTAACAAACTGGTCAATATTTATAAGTCTCGTCATTGGCAAAACGATCACATTTGATAATCACTTATACAATTACAATTTCATTATACTTGTAGCCAACCATTCACCACATGTCTACGACCGATCAAAAAACCAGAACAAACCACTTAATATTGTTCACTTAATACACCCCATATAATCATCCAATAATTATTCCATCAAATCTACCCAAAAAATGGCACCCATGCTATCACTGCACTGGTTTAGCTTTAAACAAAAATCAGCTACCCGCAGACACCAGTAATGCCCCTTCCTAGCTAACTCCATCTTCTTCTACACACCTGCTCTTCTACCAAGTCTCCCCCTCAATATCTTCACTCCCATGTATCTGCACCAAACATAACAAATCACACAATCAATCTCTTTGTTATTCCCCATTCATAACACTATAAATACTAAGTACCAAGAAATTATGTAGTTGATGAGGTTGAAATTAGCCACGGATGTACCTGCCCATCATCAACACGGTGGCTTGGGGATTGGTTCCCGGGGAGTTGGCGAAGGTGGAGCCGTCGACGACTCGGAGGCGGTCGACGCCGAGGACTCTGTAGTCCCTATCCACCACCTTCCCTACATGGCATCCACCATGGTAATGCCAAATGGTGATGACGGTGTCCTTGCAGAACTGCTCCAAAGACTCTGTATCGTTGTCATGCTTGGGTATGAGGTTCACACTGGCCTTGACGCTCATGTTGAGCACCGTCTCCACGGTGTACTTGTTGTCCTCATTCAACTCCATCATATGCTTCGTCTTCACGACCTTCAACATGGTCTTGACTCCATTGACGCACCTTCGAAGGTCCTCCGGGTGCTTGAAGTAGTTGAAGGTGACCGACGGGTTGTCGTCGATGTTGGTGTTGTTCAAGCTGAGATACCCGGCGGAGTGGGGGCCGACGATCTTGGACAGGATGAACCCGCCTTGGAACAGCTCGCGGGGGAGGTCCTTCTTGAGCTTGGCGTAGTCTTTCATGGCGGACAGGGTCCTCTGCTTGGGAGGGATGGTCGAGAGCTGCCCGATCTCCGCCGACAAGATGC
>JAVDBV010049935.1:0-16506 GCA_032619315.1 Piper longum
TATATATATATATATATATATATATATAAAACAAAACATCTAGTTAGAGAGTCCATCTCTAACTTCTAATCGAGTTATTTATTTATTTACTTATTTATAATTATAGAGAGGGGACTTCTAATCGAGTTATTTGTTTATTTACTTATTTATAATTATGGAGAGGGGAAGTTTGTCGACGAAAGCGCTACAATGGGTTTATATGAATCATTAAAAAACAGGCCCATTGTTTTAAGGCCAGGCCCATGGTCAAAAGCTCACCATCTACCCGCCCCTCCTCCCCCCGTTTGGCGGTTCACCCTTCCAACGGGCTCCCTCAACGGCGCGCCGCCGTCTTCTACATCCACGTCGCCCACGTCGCCGCCGCTGTCGTGAGCATCCTCCAACTATTTCTTTTATTTTTATTTTATATTGCTTGAATCTGGGTATGGGTTCTATCTTCGTTTCTTTTCTGTTCCTGCTGACTTCCTTCAATTGTTTAGGTTATTTTGGCTTCCCTGGGATTCTGGGGAGTTCCATTTTAACGTTTTGATTAGTAACACTAGAATATCTCTGGGTTTTTGTGTTAGTTAACTTTACTGTTATTCTCTAACAACGCGTGTTAATTTTTTAAAAACTGTATGCAACTCTATTGCGACTTGTCTTCACCGCCAATTTGGTAATTTCTGATTTTTTTTAAAAAAAAATATTACATTTTTGCTTTAGATGGAATTGAAAGGTTGAAGAGTCATTGAGCAACATTGGATTGTGATTTCATATGAAACATGTACCGTTCAATTGTGGTGTCGTATGTACATGATTTTTTGTTTTTTTCTTTTAGGCTTGCATTGCCCTTCCGGAGTTCCATGTACTTTTTCTGATCTGCAGCTATTTAAGTTAGTCTTCAAATATTCAAGCAACTTGCTGGCTGTTATTATTATGGACACTATTACTGTCCATTTTGCACTTGATCGGCCGCTCCTCTCAGTTCTTGCTGCTGCCAAGGTTGCTGGTGTGCCACTATCATCTGATTTTGGACTCCCATCTGGCTCCGAGCCGTGTTTCATCTTTACTTCCAGGTAAGCTCAATTTTTTTTTCATTCATGGAACTGGTGAGAATAGTTATATGTTTTTTGTTTTGTGTGTCCTCGTATCTGAGTGAGTATTCCACTTTTGTTTATGGTTGGTAGTGTATGTTTACAAAATATATTAACTTTGGTTGAGGTAATGTGTTGTTTTTTTTCCTAATTAATTTTCTCTGAACTAACGTGTATCACTTGTTAGGCTTATTTAATATCATTTTTACACTACTATAGAGTTATTTCGGCATCAAAATGTCATCTGCTAATAAGAAGCATGAATTAATCTGATTATTTGCAATTTTCATCTAAAGATCATGTTGGCTACACCTGAGATGCTTACTATGTAAGCCATCTCAATATTCATACTTTCTTGTGTCCGTGTCGATCGGGCCTGCTACAATAAGCCTGCATATGCTAATCTATGTTGATGTGCAAGTCAAACTGATAACTTTAGTTGTAAAAAGCATGTGTCCATTTTCTAGTTTGTGGCTGAGCAATCTGTTTTTCCTGCTGTAAAAGTGGGGTCTTTTATACCTTATTGAAGGGTAGGCTTTTTGATTGATCTTTCTGTATTTATGTGTTTGCGCACTTTTCAGATCCAAGTTACATGGGACCAATGTACTTTTACGTTATCTTGCTTGAGTAGCTAGTCTTCCCAACTTTTATGGGCAAGACCCACTTGAAGCTGGACAGGTAATGAAGCTGGACAGGTAATTTCCTGATATCTAGTTCCCAGGCCAGTGATTTATATTTATAAAGCGTTTCTTAATGTTAAGCAATTTCGTATCAGTTGAACTTCATTTTGTAACTGACCTTTTTCAGATTGACTCGTGGTTAGATTATGCGTCCATGTTTTCCTCTGGTTCCGAATTTGAAAGTGCTTGCATTCTTGTGGATCACATCTTCGAGGACATTTCTAGTTGGTTATGATGTTTCAATAGCAGATATAGTTATCTGGTCAAGTCTTACAGGTAAAGTCATTCCCCCCCCCCTGCAATTACTGCCCAATCTATTTTATTGCATGCTTAAAAGGTGATTTACCTGTTTATATGCTTTGACCTGTGACATTCAACTATTTCTCCTGCAGGTACTGGTCAAAGGTGGGCGAGTCTTAGAAAATCAAAGAAATATCCTGATCTTGTTCGTTGGTACGATTCTGTCCTTGCAGAATATGGCACTCTTCTTAATGGCCTTATGTCTACTTATGTTGGGAAGAGGAGGCTTGGAAAACCACTCCATGTTAGGTTTAAGGAGATGGATCTGCCCAAAGGTAAAGATGACACCATCACTAATGGAATAAGCAGCGAGAAGGAGAAAGCTTTGGGCCATTTGAACTGGATTTCCCGGGTGCTAAAGTTGGAGAAGTATGCTTTCCATTTGCTTCCGAGCCTAGCGGTTATCTTCACATCGGACTCTCTAAGGCTGCTTTGCTAAGCAAATATTTTGCAGGGAGATACAAAGAAAAATTGATAGTGAAATTTGATGACACGAATCCTTCAAAGATAATGTAGAATTTGTTCACAATTTGTTGAAAGACATTGAGACTTTAGGAACCAAGTATGATTGTGTCACACAAGCATCTGACTATTTTCCAGACTTGATGAAAATGGCAGAAGACATGATAAAGAAGGGCAAAGCTTATGTTGATGATACTCCTCAGGAACAGATGAAAAATGAAAGAATGGATGGAATTCAGTCAAAATGTAGGAAAAATACTGTGGAGCAAAATCTGGCCTTGTGGAATGAAATGATTGCTGGTTTGGAGAGAGGTGAGCAGTGTTGTCTGCGGGGGAAGTTGGATATGCATGCTGCAAATAAGTCTCTTCGGGATCCAGTGTACTGTAATCCTGTTCCTCACCGTCGGTTGGCTCAAAGTACAAACTCTACCATACATATGATTTTACCCGCCCATTTGTTGGCACTCTTGAAGATATTACGCATGCTCTTCAATCCAGTGAACACCATAATCGAAATGAACAATACTATACAATTCTTGAGGACATGGGGCTGCAAAAAGTTTGGATATATGAGTTTAGTAGGTTAAATATGGTGAATACTCTGTTGAGTAAGTGCAAGCTTCTATGGTTCGTAGAGAATGGTATGGTTGATAGCTGGGATGATCCGCGGTTTCACACTGTAGGCATTATTTGCAGGGGACTTAAAGTCGAGGCCCTAATAGACTTTATTATTCAACAAGTAGGGTGCTTTACTATATGTAATATGGGTGGATATTGTTGAGATGCTACATCTGCTTGTTTCTTAGTTATATATTGGTTCTGGTATGTTTTTATGCATACTTTATTGATATTTTGTAGGACCTTAATCTCATGGAATGGGATAAACTGTGGACTATCAACAAGATTATTGGCACAGTCTGTCCCAGACATACAGCAGTCCTTTCAGAACAGCGTGTTCTGCTGACATTGATTGACGGACCTGTAAAACCATATGTGCAGATGATACCAAGGCATAAAAAGTATGATGGTGCCGGTACCAAGGCGACCACGTACACTAATAGAATATGGTTGAATTATTCACATGCGTTATTGCTTACCACTGGGGAGGAAATAACGCTCATGGATTGGGGAAATGCAATTATTAAAGAAATTTAAAAGGATGAAGATGGTAAAGTAACACAACTCACCAGAGTTCTGCATATCTTGATGGCTCTGTCAAGACCACGAAACTGAAACTTCCTTGGCTACCAGAAAGTGAAGAGTTAGTTAATCTCTCTCTGGTTGAACTGGACTATCTGATCACAAAGAAGAAGGTAAGTGTGAAATTACATATTGACATAACCTGGTTGATTCCTAATCTTTGTGCTCTCTAAGTAACTAATAATTCAATAAGACAAGAACTTTTGAGGCTCTAGAATAAAAAATTACATGAGCTTAAGTCGTATTTCCTTACTAATGTTTCTTATTGTAGTTACAGTTGTTTATTGGCTTGCAGCTGGAAGAAAATGAGGATTTTCTTGATGGTCTCAACCACGAAACCAAACGGGAAATTGCTGCTTTCGGGATTCTAACATGCGCAATTTACAACGTGGGGAGATACTCCAGCTGGAAAGAAAGGGATACTACAGGTGTGATGTTCCCTTCATCCGACTTTTAAAGCCAGTCGTTCTCATAGCAATTCCTCCCGGGAGCAATTCATTAGACCTGATTGAACCTCTCCTCCCCATGCTATATTATGCCGCTGGAGGCTGAATTTTTTGGGTTTGGATTGTTCGTTTCGTGCTTCAAATTGACGTTTTAAAGTTTGGGAAAGACGAGCTATAAGGTTAGAAGTACTGTTGTAGATAGAATCGTCAATCGAGATGAATTTGGATGCGACTTTCTTTGTTTTAGATGTGCCGTATCGTCGGTAGTGATATGGCAAATATATAGATGCGTGTTGAAACTCGAAAGGCTGTAGCCGGGTATAGCCTAAAGTGGTGATCGGTGAAGGGCAGCCGGCAGCATCACGGCCGATTTCTCTTCCCTATAAATTATTGATTCTGGCGAACCTGTGCAAAAAAACGTTATCGGGTTCCCAAACAGGTACCAAGCGCGAGTACTTTTGAAATCCAAGTATCTTGTGAACATTGATCGGATACCCAATGCTTTGAACTGCACGAGAAATGTTGGGTTACTGCCGTTCGGACTTGCAAACGAACTCGAGACTGGCTTTGCCGAAGGCACCTACCCAAACGTACGGTGTCTTTAAATGGTTCCAGTCCCAGGCGAATGGTTTTGCTTCACTTCTCAACATGAAAAGCAGTTTTGAGTTAAAAAGTAAAATTAAGTTGTATGATATGTTCGGTTGGGTGGCTGCTTATTGTTAAAACCGGACAAAACAAAAGGAAACAGAATTTCTTAACCTCTGTGCCTTTCATCTTATTCTTGACTCATAGACTTAGATGGAGTCTCTTTTTTTATTATATTATTATATTATAATAGATTTAAAAGCGGAATCTTTCCAAAGTTTGGTTGAGAAGTTAAGAACCATTCCACCATCTATTGTGGAGCAGGTCTCATTCTTTTTTTCATTTTTTTTTCTTATTGTCAAAAGGGTTCACTGCTGCACTTGATTGTTTAAAGCTATCTTGACTCAACTTTCATTGATGGAACCTGGGGTCCATCTTCTTGACGCAATTTTTCCACAAACCCAATCTAAGACGTAAAAAAGCGAGGAAATTATAAAAAATTTGTGAAAAGTCCAACCTCTAACAACAGGCCTGCCAGGGGCCCCCCCCTTCGCCGCTCTACAACCACCCACCCCTCCTCCCGCCCGGCAATTTGCAAACAATAACTCTACATTGGTATTACCAATTTCTAATTGAACAGGATAAATAAATTATCAGGTCTAAGTCATTGGTCGAACAATAACCCCAAAAAAGGACAGCTTTTTCTTCAAATTAGAGGTATTATATACGGCTAATGATTATTATTATTATTTAATGAGGAATGAAATATGAAGGGGAAGTGGTGTGAGCTGGTCAGTGTTTGACTGTTGACCCGTGCATAACACGCCCGGTCCCATACCGGTCCGGGTCCACGCGCCAGAACGGCGCAAGCGAAATGACGACGAAATTCGAAAGCCCAAATGAAACCCAAACAAGCAGGCGCAGCTTCCTCATCTCTCTCACTCTCCTCTCTCCAGTCCTCCCCCCCCCCCCAACAAAGTCCGCACCTTTCGCCGCGAATACCGGGCATGGCGGCCGGCACCTCCGCTCCCACCCGAGCTCTGACCGTGGGCGTCTCTGTGGTGCTCCTCCTTTTCGCCTCCGTCGCCAGGCAGGCCGCCGGCAACGGCGAAGGGGACGCTCTCTACGCGCTGCGGAGAAGCCTCAGCGATCCCGACGGGGTGCTGCAGAGCTGGGATCCCACGCTGGTGAACCCTTGCACCTGGTTTCACATCACCTGCAACGGCGACAATCGCGTCACCCGCGTGTACGCTCTTCACCCTCTCTTCCTTCCTTCCCCGCACTTTCTCGCTCTGCCTGCCTAGGATTGCGTCTTCTCGCCGGATTCATGTTGCTGTGTCTTTCTGTTTATTTTTTTTCTAGGATTTAGATTCGTAGATCTGTCGTTGTGCTGCTGCTGTTTTTTTTTTTTGAGTTGATTTTTGTTATGTTTTAAAGTTGGTAGCTTTTGATCCGACCACGGTGTGGGCAATTGATGTGATGCAGTCTATGCGTGGACGGATATGAATAGGATGAGTAGAAAGGGAGTTGGCTATTTGTTTCAAACCTTTTGATTCAACTTATCCCAGCGTGGTAATATGGTTTTTCGGTGTTCTAAAGTTTCTGCCTTTTTATCTTATTAATCATTCTGTCGGAGCTGGGTGGGAGATGGTCCTTATCTTACATGGAAATAATCATATGATTTTTCATTTTGATGGTTCTGTTTTTTTTTTAGATAAGATGAGAAGAGAGCATGCCAGTTTTCTCTTTTACATTTTTTTAGAAATTTCAAACTTCAAATTTGCTTCCAGTATTTAACTTTCTGAAACGTCTTAGCTAAGCGGCCTGCGATCAGTGTTTTTGCAGCGCCAGTTAACATTTGTCAGAATGTAAGGCAGTTAATAGAATTCCATGCTAACGCCAATTTCAAGCGCTAAACTGGTTCGTAGTGTTTATGTGCACTGATACACCGATCTATATAATGATGAGATTCTGTTCAAGTGCCGAAATATCCAGTTCTCCATCAGAGCGTCTAGGAGTATGCACTTTGTTTTAATATTTGTCAAATTGGTAGCCACAGTTTGCCAGTGTTGATCATAGCATGTTAACTTTGAAACACCATTTCTATTGCCAAAATGTGATAAACATTTATGTGCCAATGATTTTTTTTATGTGGATTTACAATTTAGTGGTTTTTTGTTAGGAAAAGATTCAATAATCCATCATCTATGTTGCAATCTATCTTCATTTTCTGTCTGATTTTTGTTCTGCAGAGATTTGGGCAATTCAAACTTGTCTGGCCACCTTGTACCCGAACTTGGAAAACTCAAACATTTACAATATTTGTAAGCGTCTAGTCTTGCTTTCTCCATAGTTCAAAAAATGATTCTGTTAATCTTGCTTCTAATAATTGTGACAAGCCAGAACTTGTGCCACTGAGATTCGCAGTCTTTTCCCACATTGAGATGTGGGAATAAGTTAGTGAATGCTTATCATATGTGTTGTAAACCTCCTAAAGTGGAAAGTCATTTTGGGATGGTTGGCTCATAGCATTAACTTTATTCTGCTTAGGCTTATCTCTTGACTGTACAATCTTTTTTATTTTTTTACTCTGATCATTTCTTTTTTTTTTCTCTGTAATCAGGGAGCTTTATAAAAACAGCATTCAAGGGACAATTCCGGTGGAGCTTGGTAGTTTGAAGAGTTTGATTAGCTTGGACTTGTATAACAACAACATCACTGGAACTATTCCTTCCTCTCTGGGAAAACTGAAATCACTTGTTTTTTTGTAAGTCAATATTCATTGGAATTTGCTGATAAGCCTGATTTCTCCTTGAATTGTGGAGATTGAGGCAACTGTGATTCTCTTTACATTCAGAGTTGAACAGAAGTGTCGTATTTCCTTTATTTTAAGTTCAGTGAGCTGATTTTTGGTGTGTATATAGGCGGCTTAATGATAACAAATTGACTGGTCGGATTCCCAGGGGTCTTACTGGTATTTCAACCCTCAAAGTTGTGTAAGTTTTTTGTTATCTTATTTCCTTAACCAACTGCATAATTTGATGTATTTTTCATGTGTTTCGAATGTGAAAAATCTGAATTTGTGCACCCTTAATCTCAGGGATGTCTCAAGCAACAATCTTTGTGGAACAATTCCCACGTCTGGGCCTTTTGAACATATTCCCTTGACCAAGTACGTCTCTCTTTGCTAATGTTGCAACATAAGAACCTTGAACATTGGAAGCTTTTACGGACAACATTGCATTGGTTCAGCGAATGTCCTTTGTACTTTGTTATTTGCAAGAAGAAGATAAACGGGATAATTGTTCATCTGCAGAATTGAATTTGATTGTGGTTAATTTCTTTGTCTGTTGGAAATTTAAACGCGTCTTTTAATTATTAAATGGAACAGAACTTTTTCTCTTGTTGAAGTGTGATTTCTTGTTGTCAACTTTGTCATATTTTCTTCTGGACAGTTTTGAGAACAATCCCCGTCTTGGAGGTCCAGAGCTGCAAGGTCTTGTTGCGTATGACACTACCTGCTGATGTTGGAAAATGGATGATTATTACAAGTACCTTTACTGGCCAAAACTGAGCTCAGTACTGAAGGGTTTCTGGGAAAGAAAATTGCAAGTTAGCTAGATATCCTGTTGGCTTATATTGAGGATAACGAAGGATGTATTTATGGCATAGTTGTAGTTTTCTCCTAATGAAAATGATTGTATCTTTGAGATAGTTTCAATGTAATATTGCGTATGTTTGAAACTATTCTGTCACCGGTACGAGGTCATAAACTGAAATAAAGTTGTTCAGTGTCGAGTATCAGTTGGAACTGCTACAATGTTATTGGATTGTATCTGGTAGAAAAAAAAATTATTAATGGAGATATTACCTCCGAAGGTTGTGGGTAATGCGTTTGTGTTATAATATTTTATGGAAGAACTAGGGCGGTTTATTGGATAGAAAATCGTTCTGCATTGTAAATATCTTAATTCTCCGGTAATAGATGAACTTACAGGGTCGTTATTTTAGCTTTGTCAGACGGCCAAGCTTTTTTAAAAAAAATTCGTTGGCAGAAATGGACAACATCTTTTACTTCCCCATGACAATGGCGGGCCTCGATCTTGCCTCTGCGGAGAACGGGAGGCCTTACCACTGCATATTCCGTTTCATCAAAATACAACATTCCGCTGATCTACTGTCATTCACTTGGCCTCGGTGAAGTAAACTTGTCTATTCGAAATAAATATTATTACTATTCTAACCACGGGCAGCCGTTCAACCTGTCCAATGTGTGGGTCTTGCTGCATCCATACACGGTTCTGTGCCAGAACCTTTCTAGGTGCACCCCTGTACTCTTATCGTCACGAGAATTCACGAATCCTTGTTATCACGAGTCTAAATTTGATGGTCGTACGACCAGCAAGTGTTACCGGGTCGAACTCCCATCACCATACATGTTTCATCCATCAGGTTATTTTTATGATCCACCCCAGCATCCTCATTCCTGTCAAGTCTCAAGTCAATCGAGCGTCCTGGTTTACCAGGGGAAAAAACCCGCCTTATTTCACCCAAAAATCAAGCCTTTTTGTTTTAGAAAAAAAAATCAAACGCTTCTTATCTTCTTATCATCCTCTTCTCTCTCAAAAACCATGACATTCATAAGGCTACAAACAGAACTTCTCGAGGTGTGGGACTGGTTGAAGGAAAATCAAAATCCAGATTTTGGGATGGGCTTCTCATATAGTTTTGTAAAGAAGAAACACATGCTTTTTTTTTCTTCAAACACAAAGTCTTTCTAAATTTATTAATTAAATTTATCCATCGCATGTATTACAAAAAAACGAATAGAAAGTATGTGCCTTTTTATTTGTTTATCAAGTTTTAGCTATCCATAGACGGTGATAAGAACCATTCTAAGACTCCATAAAGTAGATTCATTTTATAATGCTCACAGAGATTACTAAAAGAGGAAAAGAAGGGAAACAACCAATAAAAAAAAAAACATATCAGGTTTGAAGACGTTGAGATTTGGAGTTACGATTCTCAGGTAAAAAAAAAAACTGGAAGGAAGAAAAGAATTACAGTGAAGCGTGTGAGTTGATGCGCTTGCGACCAGGAAATATTTCCCGGTCGCACGACCATCAAATACATACTCGCCCATCAAGTCTTGTTCCCCTGGAGATCAGCTGCGACTACTCTATCGAGTCCAAGTGCACGGTTGTTTACAATCTACATAATTCGAAGGCAAACAAAGATGCTCACAAGCTTTTTCTTGTTACGGGCGTGCGTTGTGAGAGGATTAATGGAGGTCCCACCTTGCTGCTAACAGTGGTAAGCATGCAAGAAATGAGAAAGCCTCTAACTCATGCTACGTTGAGTCCACATTTAAAAGGTTGTAACTTTTTCCTTTTAAAAGAAAAAGGTGTTATGGGGGCAGCATGTTCGATGCTTTCTTGTCTGATGTCAGGACGCCAATGGCCCAATGCAGTATCCTTGATCATCAACTGTATTTTTTGACATTTTACCCACAATCCAGTTGTACTTATGTGTTGTCACCCTCCTAAACTCACTCCTTCCCTCCTCTGAAATTGTATTTGGCCCTCTAAATACATACGATATTCAGATTAATAAGTTAGCACGTATCCGTGTTCCGTAATTGTTCAAAAGCTTCAAATTGGGCGGCTGCTCTCGCAACTTCTATTCAAATGATTCGAAGCTTGGCCCTCAAGGCTCTCTCTAATTAAATGTGCTCGTTCTGTGGAGAACAGGGATAGAAGACAATAAGAGATTCGGAAATTGGCCTATTTCATGCTGGAAGAAACGAGCCACAGCAGCCACGAGGGAAATGAGGAAGAAGAGAACGTAGAGTTTGGAAATGAGGGTCTTGACGTTGCATGCTCATGGGTTCAGGAACCAGCCATTTCCACCTCCATTTCACAAGCAAAGAGACGGGCGGAACCTTGAGACAGCTTCCATATACAAGATAGTCGAGCTGATAAGCATTAGTGCTCCATCGTTGGTCGACAAGACGTTTTGACAACCTTCTTTATTCGCCGTTTGATGGTTAGTTAGTTAATACATTTGAATAGGATGCGGTTTTTTTAAAAAAACAAAGAAAAAAAAGATGTGGTCGATTCATGATTGGTTTTTCCCTCCTACTTGAATGGCCGTCAACCTTTAGTGCACGCCTGTGTAATTAATTGTATATACATATACTACCATCCTGCACATAAAAGGGCTGACCCGTTTGATCAGTTCGGTGCAAAGTTAAATGATGCTAGTTCTGATAATGATGCCATCCGTGACCAGGACATGCGCTCGTTAAGGTGACGTGGCTGCTGGTAGTGGTGCGGTGGGGTTGGTGCAGTGCAGCGAACCTATTCGCTCCCTGACCGTACATACATACATACATATATGAGCTGCGACCTGTTACAACGTTCAACTCCACATTGACGTCGGCAATGCTGTCTTCCTTTTTCTCACCTCTCTGGCACTAAAATGGTCAGTCCATTTCGCAGCGCTGGGCGGCTGGAAAGCAACCATCTTGGCTTCTTTCCCGCGCAGGGTCGAGGCGACGACGTTTCTGGCTGCCACTGTCCACAACTCTTCGATCACATGCAATAATCGTTGGCTCAAGGTCAATAGACAGCACGCCATTGTTTTTCTTTAACCATATATACTTGTGTATATATATAGATATAAGAGGCGATTGAGAGTTCATGGGCAAAAGTTTTTTTTTGCCCCAAAATTTGATCCTGGCCATCGGATTACAAAGACACCCTAAATTTATTGATTTAAAAACAAAAAAAATTAAACCCCCAATGATACCACCGGCCACTGGCCTCTGAGCATGCCAACCGTGGGCAGCCATGTTTGGCCATCCCTATACTAAATCTAGCCACTGGATCTAATTGCGTGGCCAGGCAGTGAATGGACCTGGCCGACGGCTGCTAGATCCGACTACAAAGTAAAAAAAAAAAAGTTGCCAACCAGGTCCGCCCATGGGTGGCTTTGTCTAACCACCCACAAACCAAATCCAATTGCAGGGTGGCCAAACATGGTCGCCCGAGCCCTAGTCACGATGCCCACAGATCTGGCCACGCAACCTTATATGGTATGGAGGCCAAATCTAGCTGCCACCGGCCAGGTCCCCCGACCACGGCTGGCTAGGTCCCACGATCCGGCTAGATCCAGCCCCCGGCAATCCTGATGTAGCATAAGTGCCCCATGCCCTAGCGGCCCTTAACGTTGTTGCCGCCCCCGCCACGTTGCCCAACCACACCGCCGAGCACTGTCGCCCATTGCTGTCACCACGCTACCCAACCCTGTAGTTGTCGGCCAAGTCTAGCCTGTGGCGGCCAAATCTTAGGGCCCAACAAAAAAAATGTCTAGATTTTTGATCGTTGCTGAAGTCGGAGATGTAATGAAACTGGCCACAGTGAGCTACGCAATGGGCAATAGTGCTTGGCGACAGGGTTGGGCAACACAGGGTGGCTGCATTAAGGGTCGTGAGGGCGTGGGGAGGTTAGGTTGTGTCAGGATCGCCGTGGGCTGGACCTAGCCTGGTTGGGGGACCCAACTGATCATGGTCGGGGGACCTTGCTGGGTTGAAGGAAGTTGGCTGGGTTGAGGAACTTGGCCGACCACAAGCGGACTTAGCTAGCAGTGGCCAGATCTGGCCTCCCGCCACATAAGGCCGCATGACCATATCTATGGCAGCACAGCCAGATCCGGGCTCAGCCAACCATGTTTGGCTGCCCTATGGCTGGATTTGAAAAGTGGGCAGTTAGACAAGGTTACCTACGACCGAACCTAGCCAGCGGCGAATAGATCTGGCTGCGGCCAACAACTTTTTTTTTTTTTTTGCTACGTGGACGGATTTGGCTGTCACCAACCAGGTCCGTTTGCCGGCTGCAGCTGGATTTGGTCGTGGGCTTCCAAACATGACTGCGGGGCAGCCGGTGTAGGTTTAATTTTTTTTTTAAATAATAGATTTAGCCGTAGTTGTAATTAGACGGCCGGATCAAAGTTTGGAGCGCCCCCAATCTCCTCTCTTAATATATACATGCACATAAATCGAGGAGGAGTTTACTTGTGCAAAGTTTTCTCAGTCGGCTGCTGTGAGCATTTGAGTTGCTGGAATAAATAGAGGACCGTATTGTGATGTCGAGAGGTGTTTGAATTAATATCGTTGTCTCTCTAAGAACCAGGTGGTAGATAACATAAAAGGAGGGGACAGTTTGTAGCTGACAATGGCGGATCCTGTCAACCATTGTTGAAAAACGTCTACTATGACAACTGTGGGGTGCATGCAATAACCTCGCTAGGAAACATCATTAGCCATAAAATAAGGATTATAGATCCCTACCATGCCCTACTTTGTAATTGTGCATGCATATCTATCTATATCTATATACACTAATGGGGTGGGCACTGTTTTATAAGAATGATTTGTGATCTCGTCTGCTAATCAAATACTGTTTCGCGTCACTTATATTCTTATTATAGGCTTAGGCATCAGAAGTCTGCCGACAGGGATATCAAGCTCTATCATTGTCGATCGTAAGAAACTTTGCAAGATATATCCTACGAACTACTAAAGCATATTCGCCATCTCATACATTGTAGAATTTTGCTCTGGCAACAGGTAAGCACAGCACGAGGGATTCGACTCATAATTGGACCAGCTCTTGGAGTTTCCTCTCCCAGGTACTCTTGTTCTTTTGATAATTTTCCGTATGTGAATGGGTAGTAAATCTTGTGCTTACCTCGTTCATGCTAGCAATCATTCCGGAAAGAATAGAAAACATCATATTAGCAGATTCATTAATAAAAAATCATTGTAGCTTTTGGGTTCGAACTTTAAACACTCTTAATTAAGAACTTGCTCGTGTGCATAATCAGTGGAGTAGTTTTTCAAAATTTCATGCTCTTCTATAAAGTCTCTGAACACGTACATTGTTTAATTTGTTTTTCTGATTTCTGTCAACAGACGTTGAGAAGTATCCAGCTATTTCTCACAGAACTCTCTTTTTGGAAGGTGACCAATCGTCCTCTCCTGTTACTAACTTGCAGTGAGAAAAAAAAAACTCTCCTTTGTGTTGTGTGCTTGTACTTATATGTTCTGTTGCTAATCTAACACCTAATCTGCTGGTTCCCCTACTTGTTGCCTTGCCTCTGTATATCATTGTGTGCTGTTGGTGTTATCATCGGTTGTCTTTGGCTTCCAGTGAGTAAAATGAAAATCTTACTTCATATTCTTGCCTGCATTTTTTTTTTGGCATTCCTTGATCAATTTTTGTAATGCAGGAGACATTGCATATTCATCATGAAAAGCATGAAACTGGCGCATGGGATGATGTTGAGGCCACTTCAAATCCTGTTAGTCAAAAGGAAGTTATAGAAGACAGTAAAGAAGCAGATGAAAGCTTCATAAGAAATTGGCCCCTGATGTCTTCTATAGCCGTTTATTGCGTGTTTTCTCTTCATAACATGGCCTATACAGAGGTGGGGTTTTAGGCTAGATTTCTTTCAAACAGTAGAAAGCAACAATTTATAATATTGAACAATAAGATTGTCAGATTAGGCTGTGACAAAAAGAACAAATTACTAGGAAAGAAATATTTGCAGTGCATAGTTTGCCGGGGGAAACTATAGGAATGAACCTAATTCCATTAGTTCCGTGAAAATGGTTGTTGTCCATCAAGAAAAAGCTTTACTCGGCCTACAAATGTTAACACAGGCTAAAGGAAATAGTCAATGTTGGTGAGTCTATGGCAGTGTTCTATAATCCCACTAGAATGCTATCTGGTTTTACCGCATTACTTTGGTTGGAAGGATAATTTTTGTTAACACTCTGTAACCTCTTTTGCATTTCCAATCCTGAAGAACTTCACAATACTTTTGCTGCCAAGTTTTATGTAGGAGTTTGTGAGAAAACGTGCTTATATTCCCTGTCAATTTTGTTTCAGATATTCATTTAGGCTAACTCTTGATATTCTCTTTTGATAGATAATCTCGCTTTGGGCTGTCAGTAATAAAAAATATGGTGGTATGAGCTTTTCTACTGAGGATGTTGGTCAGGTGCTTGCAATATCAGGTGCAAACTTTCTTTTTTTTTCTTTTATATTATACGTACTTAGTCATAAATCCTTGAATTAGTTGCATTATTAATGTGATCTAAACTCTATCTTGCATCTGTAGGCTTTGGTATTTTGGTATTGCAACTCTGGTTGTATGGCCCTGTCATGATATCACGTCTTGCTGGGGGTATGATATCACACACAACCCTGGTTAACTATCTGATCTTTTTTTCCCCCCCCTCCATATATGACCGTTGATGTTAGGGTCCCTCATCATACGATGAATGTGAGAAGAAATACAACTATATGGAGAATCTTAATGGCATGAAGTTATCCTAATAAGTACGAGAAATTTTAGTAAAATTGTGGAAGACGAGGAGTATTTAGTGTTTGTTGTTCGTATCTACGAAGTTGGTTGTTTATTAAATGTCTTTCTATATATATGTAATTGTATTGTAAGGTGAGATATGAAATACATAGCTAAATTAAAGAGTGAACACAATTGAGAGTGTTGTTTTAATTGTAAATTGTGAGTTTCCTAATTAGAGTGTCCAGTTAGATATTGTGAGTGTTTTCAATTGGAGAGTGTGTGAGAATTTTCAATTGGAGTAATTTGTGTATTTATTATTGATAATAGTGGATAGCTTGTAGTTTCTCTTATATTTTTGAGGTTTCGCATATGTTTTTATTGACTCTTATTCATTACTTGTCAAAGCATATCAAGGTGTTTGGAGATTTTGTGTGTTAAAATCCTAACAAGTGGTATCAGAGCGAGATTACGATCTCGGGAGAAGTGTTTGCCTATGTCGATTATCGGAGTTTCTTCCTTCAGGGGTTCCAATTGATAATTTAAGGGGAGTTTGTTAGGTAGATGCCATCTGATAAAAATTGTGAAATTGTCAGATGATGATTGTTTCGGGGTCGCTCGATGTTTGAAGAGGAGTTGTTAGGTTTGTCCCACATCAGTCATAGATGGCGTTGGTGAGTTGTATATGGGTTAATGAGAAAACCTTATCCATTGAGTTAACTTTTGGATTAAGAGAGATCTTTGACACCTATTGTAAGTCGCCTTTTGGGGGGTCGCTCGATGTGTGAAGGGGAGTTGTTAGGTTTATCCCACATCAGTCATAGATGGCATTGGTGAGTTGTATATAGGCTAATGAGAAAACCTTATCCATTGAGTTAACTTTTAGACTAATAGAGATCCGTGACACCTATTGCAGGTACCTAACAATTGAAACATCACTGCGATGTTCATTTTGTCTGGCATGTTTTTAAGCCTTGTCAATACCACTTCTAGCAAGCTATCCTTACATTGCTATGGTATTTTACTCAAAGTCACCAAAAACTATGCATCCATTATGAAGAATGTTCTCTCTGTATGTAAATGCAATTTTAGCATACTTCCACGCACATTGGATTAAAAAACATTTGTGTAAAAAAGATGTAAAACCCACGATTTGAGTTAGGGTTTTATATTTAGAACCGGTCGGTTCGACCGTTATTTTCGAGTCGAGTATGTTTCAGAACACGTGTACTGAGCCGACGCCAGTCGCGTGTATGAGCTACGAGGGGTCATGTGTACCCAAGTATATGATGATAACGTCATGAATACAGCAGAAAAGAATGAGTTATCAGAATATATGAGAGTATGCAGTCCAGTTTTTTTTATTATGTAGTTTGATCGTAGAATTAG
>JAVDBV010049945.1:0-12545 GCA_032619315.1 Piper longum
GGTGTATTTTGTGTGAGTCATGTATAAGCATAGTGTTCATGGCAAACAAAGCTTAGATGATCATTTAATGCATTTACATTACAATTGGGATCATGAACTTGATTATGATGGAGGTGGTTAAGGTTAACAATGTGGGTACTCTTTTTTGTGTGGTTTGATACATAAAAGAATAAGTTGAGTAAAAATAATATACAAACCTAGTTTTAATTGTCAAGAAATGTTCTTAACCCTTAGTTTTTATGTAAATAAGAGTTATACAAAGCTTCATCATGTTTACAACATTATTGAATAGTTTCTTGCAAAATCTTATGGAAATTGTTGAGAATTGCTCAACTTAATTTTAATAGGCACTATAAAACTTC
The DNA here is from genome assembly GCA_032619315.1 of Piper longum. Lineage (NCBI taxonomy): Eukaryota > Viridiplantae > Streptophyta > Magnoliopsida > Piperales > Piperaceae > Piper > Piper longum. The sequence goes on from JAVDBV010049945.1 coordinate 363, forward strand.
AAGCCAATAAGAGCAAATTAAATCCCCCCCCTATGTCATCTCATTAATAGCAAATTAACTCTCTCCCCTACAAAACTTGGTCATTACTTATCAAGAAGAGCAAGTAACATTATTAAGGGAAGGCTAATAATAATAATAAATTTTTTCTCTTATTTTATTGTTGTGAAAAGATGAGCTGATGATGCGTGTGATACGTGTTATTAAATCACCAACTAATTCATGGAACATGAATGTAAAGAAGCTCTACAAAGGTTTGTAATTGAGCTTAATGGGACCAAATCACTACAAAAGGGTAGTTCCTTTCATTTTGACATAAATAAATAATGGAATGGAGCTAATACAAAGGTTAATATATCTTAAGGTGTAGTTACACTCTAGTTAAGGCAAAAGTAGAATAACTTAAATATTAATTAATCTACTACAGTTTGATCAAATGTGTTGATCAAATCGTATCTCTATTCGTAATTTGCGTTGGAAGATTATGTGTAGATAGTCTATCGATGTTTATTCATATTATCTTATTTTCGTTTACTATGAATATGAGTAAATGACTTAGTATTGGTTAGCTAGTGTTGAGTGGACACAATTTATCTTTGTACATAGTTTAACAAGTGAGAAGATCAGTCAGAGAGCGAAGGGACTAATGATCAGAAAATTAGTTATCTTTGTACATTTATTAGTTGCATTTATATTTTCGAGTAATATGGATAATTAGATGTGAAAACTCTTTATTAGGTTGCTGAACTGTTACATTGGACTTGTACTCTTTATTTTTTATGGAGTTGTTATTTGTATATTATATGGATTTTCACAAGGTCTGACTCTATTATATTCCATGCGTACTCATAATACCCCTTTTGATTTCTAATTGTTTTGTCATTTGATTAACTAACGGCCTGACCAAAGGTCAGAAAAAGGAGAGGTCGTTAAAATATGTTTGATACCCTTGATGATGAATGGACTCCAATGGTTGTGCTTAAAGAGCTTGAAATGTTGTCCTATCTCTCTACTTTTTGATGAAGACAACTCCAAAGTTATGTGAACTTTTAAAGTAGTTGGTTTCAATCCTAATGATGCATTCTTTTGAGCTTAACATGTGATCTTTAAGTCCTTAATTCTTCAAATCATCAAACTCATCCCTTGTAGTCCTTCCATCTTCATTGTTTTGTACCTACATAAGTATTACTCCAATAAATAATGCAAGATATCATGTCATAGAATGATGCCATGATGCTCATGTCATACAACCTATGACTAACTAGTTATTGGCAACGTAACATGAGTTAGTCATTCTCATTAATTGATCAATAAAATTTCAAGCCCATGAGATGACTAAATATTTAGCAATTCATATCTCCCCCTACATATGAGTACTCTCCCCGTATACATGTATACATATATATATCAACTCTCCCCTCTGTGTCATCTCAATAAGAAATTCATTATAAGGGAAGGGTTACATAACACATATCTAGCTTTCACACACACTCGACCACGATCATGCACCCTTAATAAATTGCACCAATTATCCTAAGATGATAATCGTCAAAATATGGTTCTATTATTCTCCCTCTTTACATATTGTCATACTCAAACCATTTGATTCAAATGGTTGATCTTATAACCTTTTGCTTTTTGATGATTACAATATGTAAAAAGTTCTCAAGTGTTCCTTCCGCCAGTTCTATATTGAGCTAACTTAAGTTTCTTTCATATATTCCCTCTATTGGGAATGCCAAATAAAGCACAAGTGAACTAAATGGATGGTGGAATGGCATTGGTAGGGAGTGTTAAAAGATGATGGAAGGTGGCAAAATGGGTGCTACATTGGTTGGAAAATGTGGGTTATGCGGTTAGAAAAATCTCAAATTTCCAATTCATTTGGCTATCGAAGGATTAATCAATCATTAACTGAACTCCTTGTTCTTAAAAATTTAAGTTTCGTTCAACTCTCAACTGAAACAACTACTGAACGTGGGAGGGCAAAAATGTGACTAGAGATTTAAGTTTTCCCAATTCCAAACTGCTATATATGGAAGTCTAGAGTAGGTGGGAACCCTATACTCAGGTCCAAAACATTCTTTTTAAACATGTCCCTCCTCCATTTACCTACTTTTGAAAATCAAGCGGAGATTCTCTTGGATACTTCTCAACAAACCCTCCGATCAAAGTGGTTTCAAAAAACTAATTTAAAAGCATACCTGATTATTGATTTTATAATAACTACCTATTTTGAATTTTTTTAAAAGTGATTTTCAAATTCCAATTATAATACTAAGGGATAAAGATATCAAAATCAACTTTTGAAATTTAAGTATGAGAGGTGTTCAAAAGAGTTTTACCAACTAAATCTTCCTCTAAGCTTCCATTGATCTTACTGTCTTCTTGAACTGAGATCACTTCATTTTCCATTCTCCTGACACCAAGAAGGCTGTTTTGATATATTTTATCGATTGAGTCGTACAAACTAATAACTTTAAACATGAACGGACTCATTTGTAACATTTATTATACGGTTCTTAAGTGAACCGAAATCAAGGTGTTACATAACTGCTCAAGGTGTTAAAAGACGGATAGCCCAAGGAATTCTAATGCGCAAACAAAACACATGAACATACAATTCGTTCACAGACCCCTATGGCTAGGCTCATGCAAATGAGACATTCTAAATAAATCCAAGTTACAAAGGAGACTTCAAGTTTTACAAAAAGCTAGCAAAGTCTTCCCTGTAACTACGATGGGGAGAAATTTTTGTAACCAGCGTAAATTTCACATTTAACGAAAATAAGCACAAAACATTTCGTTTATCATATTTCATCAAATAGAATCAATCCAAATGCATTTCATGACATGCACATCACGTTTTCATATTTCCAGGAAAATTATCGTACATTTTAACATTTTTTGGGCATGAATTTGTTGTGTCTTCACATAGGCATGTGTCCTACACAACTAAATTGCAGAGAAGTTTCTCTAACTCATGTTTCTTCTTCACTTCATATACATGCATAAGAAATATTGTTTAGTGTACCTAAATTATTTTAACCTTCAGTTCCAAGACTCCAGGGCTTAGAGAATTCCTACAAAAATAATTAGTCCTGAGTGCACAAAACTACTACCTACAGAAGACCTCAAACACAAGTTTGTGAAAATATTTTTTATATATTCGCACACAAGGCAACTCTATAGTATAGTTAAAATCCCTGAAGGCTCTCATACATGAGTAATTATATCGGCTCACTAGCCCCACAGAATATTAAAAGTATAAGGCCCATTGGCCCCACATATTAGTCATATCACATGGCCCACCAAGTTCAACATCAGAGCTACCACAAACAACACCAAAATAAAAAGGGAACTTTGCCATTAGGCATCCCTCCAACCAAACATGCAACACTACACTATATAGAAAATATACATTACTAATCAAAGATTATCGGTCCATAAATAACTACTGAAAAGCATTTTAAACTGGTAAATAGATGACTCATGTTTTACAAGAAACCTAAACATGAATTAGAAAATCTACATCTCCTGCATCATCAAACTGAATTATTGCCAATATAGCTTAAATCATAATCACTAAGCTAAACATATGCATGAACCAGAACTAATCAATGGCAACATGCCAATACTTTGGCCAATATGGTCTAAATCATATACATGACCTGGAATCTAGTCGATGACAACATTTTTGTGGCCAATAGGGCCTAATTGATCATCATTGCAGCATTGCATGGTCTGGTTATCCTGAATGGAGAACATGCACATTGCAAATACACTGGTAGCAAATATTAACCACCAAGCCAAGGACCACAGAAGGGTACCAAAGGGGCACTTTATTGGGCATCATGCTCCTATCCATCAAGTGTTCATAGAAAATTTCGAAAATCATAGTCTGTATAAGGCTTCATAAGGGTCTTATCAATATCGTTAATGCAACTTTTAAATTGGATTTCATGTTTTTGAAATTTACATCAAGGGATGTCAACCTTGAAATTTTGTTAATCAGAAAAATTGATTTGATGGCCCATAGTTAGTGGGACCAATAAAAATCTACTATGTCGTATGACATAAAATAAAATAGTGTATAGCTAAGCATTAGATCAAGCAGAGAGGAGTCCTAACAGACCTGTGAGGCAAACACCATGTCCTAGTCTTACGAGCTTAACTTTGTACAACAAAGCTCATATGACCACTACTCAAACCCTCTATGATGTATGCGTGAAATGACATGAAGAGATTCCTAGATGTAGCAAAATGTCATGGCAAACAATGACAACATCAAAATAAACATTACTTTGCACTCATCATTTCATACCAAGGATAATTAGAATAATTACACATGAATATGTAAAAATGAATCAAATTTCAATACTGAGATATCGGTTTACATTGAAATAAAATTTGGGATTCAACCTATGTATTCAGAGCTAACATAATATATATAAATGTCCAAGGAGCTCGAGGTAATTTAATCTAAGATATTGTTGCAATAATCGGGAATAAGATCTCGGTAAAATTATGAAAAACTATTTATGATGTGAGATCAATTATTAAGTTAAGCCCAATGATGATTTCACCACAGTGTCTTTAGATCTAAAGATCTTGAAAGATAAGAGATAAACCCAATCCTATGCCCGCTAATTAGAAATATTATTATTAAAATAATCTTTTATTATTTATTTAATTAAGATAATTATGTTAATTATTATTTAATTGAAGATTTTCATTTTGTGTAGGATTGACACCAACTACTTAGAGAGTTCTTAAGGTATTTGAGTTGTCTTCATCAAAAGGTCTTGATAGAAGTATTGAACCTAGTTTTAGAGAGATAAGATTATAGACTAAGTGTATAACCAAAAGAGTTGATGCACCAACAAATAAATAATAATTATCATGATGATGAAGCATTACTTGAGCTTGCCTTTTAGTTCTTCAACTCAATAATACTTCAACCTCTAAATTGTAGTCCTTGCATCTTCATTGCTACATGTACGCAAAAGGTTAGTCTAAAAATAATACAAGATCCCTTACCATAGAATGCTTATGTTATGATGAATATACCATGAAACCTATGACAAATAAGATATTCACATAGCAAAATGAGTTAGTCAATCCTCATATCTCCCCCTACGTATATGCACACTACCTCTTGACATGTGCCCATTACAGATATTCACTCTCCGCTTAAGTCATTTAAACAATCAATTCATTACAAAGGAAAGGGTTACATAAATATATCTAGAACTCATCTTCACACCCATGTTTCTGCATTCCTTAATAGTTCATATTAGGATGATAATTGCCTAAACATGGAAAAAAATCTCTCCCTTTTTTATGGTCGTCATCCGGAAAACTATTCTTAAATACAACTGGTTCTTCATGCCCATAAAATCACAAGTTCAATTTTTCCACTTCCATTTAGGAAACTCAAGAGGTTATAGTTGTCCTCGCTTTTGGTGCTCTATTTTTATTTGTTGACAGTTAAGTGCTTTGAAACAATGCTAGCAACATCCTCTTCATACTTGGCCATGAATACATTTTTCTCATGTCTTGTACATCTTTGTGACTCCCGGATAGATTGTAAGCATAGAGTGATGTACATTATGAAAAAATTCATTCTTTAGCTCTTCACTAAATGACACATGTGACTGACATTTAAACTGTATGACTCCATCTTTTCCCCTTTTCGACTTATTCTAAAGAAGTAAGGAACCCTTGTAGCGCCTCATAATTTGCATGAGCAATTTTAATTTTGTCAATAAGGATAGTTGAAATACTCAAATTAGCCATTAATATGTTAACCTTACCTACAAGATTCATCTTGATAATATTCTCCAACATCTTTAACTGAGTAGCCATCATACTAGTTAGTTTCCCTAATGGACTCGGCTTAGTTCATTGAAGACCACATTAGCATTTCCCGGGTGGTATGCAATGCTATCGTTTTTAATGAATTCTCTTCGCCATAAATTTAAATTCTGCTTGGTAAAGATATTCTTCAAATTTTTATTGTATATAAACTCCTGAAATTTTGCTCCACACCTTTAGTGCAAAAAAACTACCCCAATTCAAGATCAAGGGCTTGGTTAATCTTTTCATGCACTTTCAATTGTCTCGAAGCATATGCAATAATCACTGACCCTTGTTGCATTAAAACTGCTTGATCGTCTTAATTACTGTAACGACCCTCCCTAACCGGCCCTGGTGTTACTTAAAAAGTTAAATTTGTAAACATAACATGTAAGAACCTGAATTCTAATACGGCAAATAAGTCTAGAATTTATAAATCATAAAAAAAAAAACATGTAGCATATGACAATATATGAAATAATCATCCCACAGTCTCGAATCATTTCCCATAGCCACATTTATAACACAAGAGAATAAAAAGATGTCCAATTTATTATCCATTCGCCAAACCTGAGTTGGTAAAAGAACCACCCACCACTCTTTTATTCTTCAGTCCAAAGCTGCTCACATGCAGAGACAATTATGTGTTAGTGATTAAACCACTAAGCCTTATCATTAAATGAAACAAGTCAATATCATCCTTATCATTATTTCTCAGGTCATTCTGAGATTATGAGCTTCTCAGGTCATTCTAAGATTATGAGCTAGGTCATTCTGAGATTCTGAGCCTCTCAGGTTGTTTTCAGATTATGAGCCTCTCAAGCCATTTTGAGATTATGAGCTTCTCAGGTCATTCTGAGATTATGAGCCTCTCAGGTCATTCTTAGATTATGAGCCTCTCGGGTCATTCTAAGATTATGGGCCTCTCAGGTCATTCTGAGATTATGAGCTTCTTAGGTCATTTTGAGATTACGAGCCTCTCAAGTCATTCTAAGATTTATGAGCTCTGAGATCATTCTGAGATTATGAACACTCAGGTCATTATGAGAATATGAGCTCTCATGTCATTCTGAGATTTATGAACTCTCAGATCATTTTGAGATTATGAACTCTTAGGTCATTCTGAGATTATGAGCTCTCAGGTCATTTTGAGATTTATGAGCTCTCAGGTCATTTTGAGATTTATGAGCTCTTACGTCGTTCTAAGATTATGAAGGGTGCGGCCCTGTGTCGGATTGAGTCAATTCCTTGACCCCGATCGCACTCCATGCATGGTGGTCAAATCTAAGCTCTGGTCGACCATGGTTGTCAACAATGGAAAATATAACATTTCAAATAATTATACGGATCTGGATCGTTTGTATGTGAACTCACAATTGTGACCAACGATCTTAATCTAAATGAGCACATAAAATTATACGTAAGTATAATTTTATTTGAGTACAAATGCATGCCCTTAAATGACTAATATATCTATAATTATTCAAATTCGACAACATAAAACATGCCACATTCAACAATATTAAATATTAAATATTCAACAAATCTAGTGAGATAATTAATTATTCATGTGACATAATCATTTAGGTCCTACTTTACATTTTAAATTAATTATCTAAATCATAATTCACACTTAACAATTGATATAATAATTATTAATTTACAAACAAATATTTAATTACTATTATTAATATATTTTCCTTTGAGATGCTAATTACTTAACCATGATCTTGATGATTAGGTTTATGACTTTTAATCTTTAATCACTATCATTATTAATAGCACTTAATTAATTGAGTCGTTTGATTAAATTCATTTAAATGATTTGTATTATCCTAATTAAATGATATTACTAACACAATTATTTTGAAATTATTTAACTCAATAAAGGTTCGCACTTTCATTATATTCAATATGATATTTAGGTTCAACGCTTGTGATTTTTTTACACGATTATAGCTTATTTACCCATTTTCTACCTTACTAATTCGTTATTAATATAATCACTTTGTTTACCTAATGATAAGTCTTATATGGAAAAGGTGAAATCTTTATGTTAGTAATCACTCATAACCATCCGCTTTAATTTAATTGCTTGTAGTAAGCTGATTAATTTTCGACCGATTATCATTGCCGTATTTTTATTACTTATGGTGATTTCGTACAATAATTAATTAGTTTAGGAACTTTAACCCATAATCCATTAGCATAATTATTTTTAAAGTTTTATTACGAGTTAGCATTATTTTTAACTCAAGTTAGTGTCGAGTCAACCTATATTTATAAGTCTGCCATCTTCTTCTTTCCCAACATTTTTCTCCTCTCCACACCTTCATCTTGGCACATAACAGGTCATGTCCTTATTCTCCAACCTCAAGATCACTACCTCCATACTCCTTGCTCCAATTCAGAGGTTCAACTACCTCATATCATCATCAACCAGGAAGGATCGGCCAGCTTTGGACGTTGCAGGGAGTAGGATTGTTCTCCCGGCGTCTGCATGTTTGCCGCCATAAATTCCCGAGAAAAGGTCCTCAGCAGTGGACTGTGCCGATGGCAGGAACTGCTTTAATGGACACCTGATGTTGTCAACAAAGAACAACCGGTGTCTAACTTCTGAAGCTTCCATTACAGCGTCTATTTCATAGGAATGCCACCACCTTCGTCACTTCCTGCAACTCCGCCCCACTTACAGACGTAACTCCACCATCCATCGGCAACAAGGGTCCAAGCAAGCCATCCCTTCGACCCAGCAGCCAGCGGAACCGTCGGGTGGTGAGGGGATGCCTTGCAACATTGTTTACAATCGCCCATATTGCCAAAATTTCAGACTCGTTAGTCATGGACAGGCATTCAATTTTTCAAGTTAGTTCTTTTCTTTCTTGTTGATTTGAGATTTTAGTTCCCATGATTATAAAGCTTATCAATTCAAAATATGCATGCATGAAAATTAAGAATAGGGAGATAGGAAGAATACCCAAGCAGGGAGGAAGCCGGCACCAATAAGGAAGAAGAGAAGAAAATGAGAGAGTGAAGGTGGCTAAGGTGAGGATGGCGCCGCCTCACAATATATAAAATGAAAGTGACGGCTAGGGTTTGTGAAAAACACCCCAACACACGTATTTCATTTAACCGGGTAATCTGTAAAGAATAAAATATAACATTTGACCGGGTAGAATTAATCGGGTGGAGAATATAATTAATTAATCATAATAATTTTCCAATGTTCGATCCTCCCTGGCCGAGTCGAATATATATAATTTTTTTTTCACAATCTTTACAATCTTCCCAACTTAAAAATATTTTGTCCCCGAAATATTGTAACAGGCAATAGAACAATAATGATTAATTATTCATTCAATATCGGTTCATGCTACTATAATCATATAGATCTTATGCCACAAATAGGCTTAGTGTATTTCCTTCCCATCTCTTGTTCAATCTCCCATGTCGCTTCCCTTGACCCCTGATTTGTCCACAATACTTTTACCAAAAGAATTAATTCTTTAAGACGTGCTTTACATGTTCAAATTAATTCTTTACATCATGATTTACATCTAACTAATGTTAAATAATGATTAGCGTATAACTAAATATTTAATTGACAATTAGTAAAGTCGTCCCATTACATTATTTAAGACGATTTGTGTTATCCAATTTGATGATACTTTTAATTTATTCAAATCATTCAACTAAATAAAGGTTCGAACTTTGTTAATTTTACTGTGTCGTTTAAGTTCCACACTTATGGCCTATTCTCCTACCTTACTAACTCGTTATTTCAATAATTAACTTTATTTACTTTATATTAACTCTAAAATGATAAATGTGAAATCTTTATTCCATTAATCATCTATAACCATCCAACTTAACTTAAAAATTTATAGTACACGAATTAATTATCACCAATTATTACTAGAGTGATTATATTATTCATGAATTAGCCAATTTTTATTTAAGCCAATAACTATGTGAACTACATATATAACTTAGCAATTATTATTCATACCGACTCAACCCTAAATCACTAAGTTACTTCTTAATAATCGTGCAACTTAAACACCACTACGACCAACACTAACAGGTAATACAACATCCCCCAAACAAAAGAAGAAACCAGCAATGTAAAGACCCGAAATATTAATAATAATAATAATAATAACGTTGGATGCGGTGGGATCGAACGTGGGAAAATTTACCTTTTTTTTTTCATTTAAATGAAATGTCGTTAGCTGGTTAAGTATGAATTACCCAGTTAAGTGAAAAGTAAGTTTTTATTGGTTAATTCTAGTTGAATCGTTGAGTCAACTACACTATTTACCCATACCCATTTAACCGGTTAAGTGAACCATACCGTTTACCCGTTTAAATGGTTAAGTAAACCATGTTGATTACCCAATTGCCCAGTTAAAGGAATTACTGTGAAGAGGTGCTTCCACGTAGCCTAGCCATCATTTTATATCATTATAAAAGGAGAAGGGGAGGGCAGCATCTTCATTTTTCCTCCTCAGACAGACGCCGTCTTCCTCCTTGCTTGTGTAATTTTCTTCTTCTTCCCCCTCTCATAATTTTCATGTATGCATGTTTTACAATAATAATCAATGGATGATAAACTGGATGATTATGGAATCAACTTCTAGAATCGCAAGAAAGGGAAGAATTAAACATAAATAAAAAGCTGGAAATAAAATTGGAAGCACGTCCATGAGTGCAATTCCTGCTGCACGATCATTGTGTGTTGCTGTTGTTTCATCTACATCCTCTAATAGGAGAGATTTTCATTGAAATTACATACGAAGAAGGTAGCACGTCCAGCTGATTTGAAGCAGCAGCATCATGGCAAGGGAGTCACAATTCATGGCGTGTTTCTCTTCTCTTGGTATGGCTTGATTGTGGAGGAAGGAAGGGAGTGCTTGACTGGTCAGAATTGGGGTGCCTTGCTGTAGGAAAGTGTCACCTTGGAGAGGTGCAGCAGGGGTGGTGGTGCAAGAAAAGGCTGCCATGCAGCAAGAAAAGGGACATCTTTGGGTGGCCAGGGCGGAGTTGCCTTTGGTGCAAATCAGGGACGCCATGGCTGCTGGTTCCGACTCCTTGGGGGTTGCCATGGCTGCTGATTCGGTCGCCTTGGTGATGCAGAACAAGGATTCCATGGTGGCGGCTGATTGGGGTGTCATGGTGATGTTGGTTGGTCGCCATGTTGTGTGCAATCCGGATCTCCATCGAATATTTGCAATAAAGCTTGGATCTTTGGAGTTCCAATTAGATTGCCGGAGTAAATAAAAGTTGTAGTCTGGTTTTGCGTTGGACAAGAAGATGACGGTGCTGGTTTTGGGTGGAAAGATAGATCATGGAGAAGAAAAGGAGCGTCGGGGAAGAAGAATGGCAAACTTGTAAATAGGATATGACTCGACACGGTTCGAGTTAAACTAATATTAATTAGAGATAAATCTATAAAAATAATTATTCTAATGAGTTATGAATTATGTGGCTAAATTAATAAATTAATATACGGAAGTCACCACAAATAATAAAATACAGTCATAATAGATTGTTAATAATTAATTGGCTTGTTACAAGCAGTTAAATTAAATTGAGGGGTTAATAAATTATAATCGTATAAAAATCGAACATTTATTAAATTAAATAAATTAAAATAATTTTATTTAAAATATCCTTAAATTAGGATAATACATATTAGTTAAAGAATATACAAAAAATACTAATTAAATTCTTGGTTGTAAATTAATAATTATTTTGTTAATTGTCAAGGGAGAATTATGATTTAGATAATTAACTTAAAATGTGAAGAATGATTTAAATTAGTATGTCACTTGAATAATCAATTATCTCAATAGAATTATGGAAGTTGAAATATTTAATTGGCATATCATTTACTCGCATGTAGGTTCATGCAAATAAAATTATACTAATGTATAATTTTATGCTTTCAATTAGATTAAGGTTAGTGGATCACAGTCGGACGAAATCATAAGTCAGATACGTATAATAGGTAGACTGTCGTATTTTTCCTTGTTGATAGCCTAGGTCGGCCTGACCCAAATTCGGCCACCATGCACCGAGTGCAACCGGGGTCAAGGAATTGATTCAGTCCGACACGGAGCCGTATTATGTATGTAAATTATGTATTGCATCAAATTATTTTGGAGTAGTGATAGCCACCCCATAGAAAGGTTACGACAGGGGTGAGTGAGGCACATCGATTCCTTCAACGCACTGGAGTACAGTGACAGCCACCCCGTAAAAAGGCTACGACCAGGGTGTGCGAGGCACTGGCACTAGAATTGGTAGTGAGAGCTTCCCCACAAA